>JANHFX010009643.1:29087-140849 GCA_027560015.1 Chloroceryle amazona
GAGATTATTGTTAAAGATATTAAACAGAACTGACCAGAATACTGAGCCCTGAGGAGCAGCACTTGTGACCAGCCACCTCAAATGCTACATGCTATAAAACCTGAGAGATTTATTTTCTCTATTTTTTTACTACACTTCAGGTCCACTTAGACCTTTTTTAAGGCCTTTTTTAAACCTTCAGTTTTCTTCTTGAGAAGAAGAAAATTCTTCTTCATTCTAATGTTTTCTTGTTAAGTTACTGGTCAAGAGTGCACCAGAATCAGAATGCTTTTGATTTTATAAAATTGTGTTGTTGAATCTGAAAATCCTGACTGTGACTCACAATAGGCTCCAGAGTGGACCACTTAAATCAGCAAAACTGATTAGGTCAGAGGCATTAGTCTACTGAAATAATTCAGCAAAGCTATTCTACCTGACACTGAGGGAACTCTGTTTCCCAAAAGTTGCCTCAAGGGACCTAATCTGTTTCAGAGGCAGACAAAACTTTCACTTACAGTGCTTGCAAATAATAGATTACTGGAAAGTTTACATTTACTATGAACTGTAGACTTCAAAATCAACAGTTTATAAAATTACCGCATCAACACTTCTGACTCAGAACAAATTGCATGCAAGATGTATATATAGACCTGCATGCATAAAATGGTCTGGTATGTCTACCTTCTTTGAGCCATCACACAATGTCCACATCACACAATGTCCAATGTTAACATTTATAGCATTAAGTATATTTCTTACTTAAATTACTTATTGAAAAAGTGCTTTATAATACTAGAAGAGATGAAAGACAATAGGATTTGGATTATGCAAGGAGTATATGCAGACTACTAGAGTGGCTATTATGAAAACTTTTCACTCAGTTCCTATTATTGTTCCTGTGAATAACACAGTAAGTGAAGAATATTAATATTTTAAAGGGAATAAGCAGCAAAGCAGATCTGGCTGAATAGTACTAATCTCTCACTTCAAGGCCTCATGTGACTAACCAGACTAGATCTGTGCTGTGCATATGAGCCTTACTTACAACCTTTCCTTTTCTGTCTTACACAGTTGTTGTTATTAAATAATAATAGTTCCCTGAAGTACCCAGTGGAACAAGAGTGGCCATCTTGTTAAACACACAGTGAGAGGCACACATTGCCTTCCTTTCCAAAGAATTACCTTACATAAAGCAACTGGAGTCAAGGGGAAAGGAGGAGACAAAGTGATTTGCTCAAAATCAGTGGCAAGTCAAGGGCAAAAACTGAATCCAGATCCTTTCAGCCTGATGTCCCTTCCTGTCAAGTCACCTAGCTCCATGTTCTCATATGACCTATTTGTAAGCCTCTCACTTTCCTGTAATAGTGATCATTTATTATTTAAAGTTGAGAGATGTTATTGTACTTGCTCTTACACCATATCATTTCAGGCTATCACTGGCACAAACCAGTCCAAACAAACAAAAAATAGACTTTCACATACAGTCTTAAGCACACAGTAACAAATGCATTATTCCCATCTAGTTCAGATCCCTAATTAATTGGAAAAAAAAAAATAAAATTCTACTGTCTTGGGAATTTGCTTAAAAGAAACACTTGCACAGATAAAAACTGTGTTAGTCCATCCATTTGAATAGAAATGCAAAGTCACACCCCAAAAGCCCTCACAGCTCCACTACTTCATTCTCACCAACACACAACTTCTACCAGGAAAACACAGCAAAGCTTTGTTCTGGGTTCGTCTAGAACTGACATCATGCCTGCTATGTAAGGGTAGGAAGCAGGCAGGGCAAGGTGTGTGTGTCTCTGCCACACTACTGTTGGTGTATCTCTAGTCAGTCAGTTCATTTTATGTCATTCTCTTTATATATTGTTTTATTACCGTTACTGTTATTACTGTTATTTCTTCTCTGTCATTCTTGAAAGATTTTTGTCTAATCTGCTCTTGAATTCTCATTCCAGTGCTTCAAAGGCATAAGTGTTGGAAAGTTTGTGATATCAAATGTCTTTTTTTTTTTTCATAAATCTTGAGGATTTATCATTAAAATTACTTTTTTTTTCAGTAGGTTTTTTTTTTCACATTTTAAGACTTCTTTTTAACTGAAAAATTCCATTTCCCCCCCTTTTCTCAGAGTTTATATTGCCTCATAATTCTTATTACTCTGGCTGGACTATCTGCAATTGTTCTTTCTCAGTTGTGTACAAACCTGAACAAAATGATCCTGCCTCATAGCACAGTGTATTTGTGTATTTATGTATCTTTCCAAAAATGCTCCTGACCATCCATCCCATTATACGCTTTGGGGTTTTTTGGTCATATCATGCCATTTTTTACTGCTGCTCCATATGTAATGCCTTGCAGCCATAGAAACCTTTTTTCTTTAAAAAGTTACATTAATCAGCCATTCCCTAGCCTGTACTTAAAGTGCCATTTCTCCAAGTTTGGGGTTTTTTTTGTTGTTCATTTAAATTAATCCTGTTTTCTTCCCAATGGTTTCTCCAGCATATCAGAATCTTTTCCTTTAATGTTGCAGGTTCAAGCATGAACAGGTGTCACTGGAAAACTGAATAAGCCTTCTTCCTATTGTCTCATCCAAATCAATATCGTGAATATTAAATAACACCAGACACAGAACAGACCCTGTAGAACCCTTCCAACACATTCACCTAAACCAACACTGAAGCACTGAGATAACTGCTCTTTGAGAATGACTTTCCAGTCAAGGTTATGTATAACCTGCTACCAGAGTTGATAGCCAGTAAATATACAAAAATAGGATAAAAGCTCAGAATGGACCTCACGTGACTCAGAATGTACTGCAAATTTATAATCGCATGCAACTTGACAGCACTGTTACATGTGTTAAGAGAACATGAACAGAGAATCTTTCTTCTTCAAAACACTAGTCACTCTTACACCATGAAAGATTATTTTCCAAGACTCTCTTATTAGCAGCATCATGCATTATACAACAGCACTGCTTGTTCAAACTGTTTTTCTGATAAGAAACACTGCATTTTAAAAAGCAACCTCTATTTTAATATTTAATACCTCAGCATATCTAGATCTCCAAAAGTGGCAAGCTATTTAGGCAAGTACTGCACTTCGTGTAATGTTAAAAGCATTTCTGGCATTTTATGTTATCTGCTTTTTAATGACTGTATTTTCCTAACATTAAAAATGAATTAATATCTTTCCTTAAGTAGTCTGCTGAATGCTGAAAGAGTAAATCTGACAGGGCTACTCATACCTTGCATATACTATAGAGACCTACACATCAGTTTGTTTTTCATACTTCTGAAAGGAAATGGGTTTGCTTCAAAATTTGGTATCTCCAAAGCTCAGGACAGTTATGCCTGGGCATCGAGGATCAAAATACACTCTTGTAACCTTCAGATTTCTTTAAACGAGACTGTCAAATGGTAAGTCACCACTGTGCTTACAGGTATTTAAATTCAGTGATAAGGGAGACATATCAATTTTTCAAAAGTGCATATGGTCTAAAATTTTCAGAACAGAAGCCCTCAGAGTTCTGTGTTGAAGTCAGAGGAAGACTTTCAACAATACTAAAATAAAGTCCAACAAAATGTTTTGCACTATTTGAGAAAAGAAAGTCAAAACTCCTCCAACCACCTATAACAATTAGAAATGTTACATCAGAGAACTTGATCTAAGAAATAGTTTTTAATGACAAAGGATGTAATAAAGAAATAAGAGAGAAAATATGGCTGATTCTATCAGAACCAAACCAACAGTAAGAAAGAAATTCTCTGACACTTTTTGCATATCAGGAAGGTCGCTCAGTTTTACCACAATTTTTGACAGACTTCCTAAATTTCTTAGAAATAAAGGTGGAGCTTTGACATAGATGTTAGGAAGATCCATATGACCCAATCCCATTACATAGCATGTACATTCATTCACCCACCATTAGTCACCATAGCTATAGAACTACAATGAGCTGCAGCTAATGTTACAGAACACCATATTAGGTTTTTTTTTTTCACTAACTCTGCACTCTCTACTGCAAATTTTGGCAGTGTTTAATGGGAAACAAATGCTTCACTGAGAGCACTATATTAAGCTATTCCCTAAACAAAACCCAAAACTGACTAGATGCAGTGACAACAAAAACCATGCAAAATAATTTCAGCATACAGCCTCAGAGACTTTAATCAATACGTGAGAATTCATAACCAGGTCTACTTGTCTCTTCCTCCTCTGGGACCACATAAATATGCATCTTCACTACAGAAAAAGATATAAGAGAAAGTCTTACCTGACCTTGGTATGCAACATGCTAATTAATGGCTGCATAGCAGTTAAGGTCTAAGGAAAAGGTCTGATTGTCCTAACACTCTGTAATCTGTTTAATACAGGTTCCTCCAACATGCTTATTACCCTAGATCCAGAGATTCTGTCATTCTGCTCCCATCTTGAAATGTATGTATAACAGCAAAGTACTATTTTTGTACATCCACAAAAAAAAGTTACACTTTCCCCTGTACCTACAGAGTTGCAACCCACTGTGTAAATTCAAACAAGCGTAAGGGACAAATGGGTATTATGATGCAAGAATGGAAAGATCAGTTATAGCACCTATTCTTGGAGTACATATTTCAGACTCTTCGAAAATGTTATCCCCCATTATACTGAATAGAGGCTTGATATTAGTGGTTATTATGCATTGATTTTCTTTTAGAAGCAATCATTCCTTCACCCACATGAGACACTATTCTCATGCATGCTGACATTTCTAATGTAATACCCTAAACAAAGTACTGTAGCTTGTTTGTCCTACTCACTGGAATTACTCTCTGGAAGCAATGACAAGAATTTCACAGAAATTCACAAATTTAATCAAAATAATCAATATCAGCTTCTAAGAAAAACAACTGCTATTTACTGTTTTCCAGATTGCCAAACACTGCTTCATTAACTTGACCTAGTAGTCCACAGAAACTTTCGCATAAGGGAAAGCAACTATTTTTCACACTAGTAGTACCACTATAATTAGCCTCCTACTGAGCTGTCCTTAGCCCAGGGCTCAGTCAAGAAATTATATCTGGAAAACAGCATTTGATTAGGATAAACTTAAAAATTCATTACACAGGTCTCCTAGCTATCATTTAATGTGGATAATTCAAATTCCTTTTCACGAGTTATTTAATGAGGCAATAAGTATCCATGGGACAGGATACTTGAAGTTCCTAGTCATATATGTTCCTAGTCATCATGCCTTGGCTCTGTGTTCAAAAACAGGTGCTTGAAGAAAGGCATTAAAGGCCACTGGAGAGTGTGAGTTTCTATATAGCTGTATCAACAAGGTTAATTTAAGTCACTGAGCAGTACCTCAGTGATTCATATGAAAATTACTAAGATTTTCTTCCAAGTATAATCTTTCTCTCCTAAAAAAAAAAAAAGGAGACACTTTCTGCCTGCGACAGATTTGCTACCAACTCCCTCAACATGATTTAAATTAGCATTAGTAAGGAACAAATCTCAAGTGATTCAGAAAACTGTTAGGGCTTAGGTCTTCATCTCAGAAACTGTGAGTAGTACTGTGAGGCATGTCCTGTCAGAGCAAATCCCAAGGCACCAAACACAGGACTGCATTGATTCATCTCTCAGAAAAGGCCAAGACTGTTTCACTATCATCTTGGATAACTCATCTTGGTTATTCAAAATGTAGGTGTAGAGAGAAAAAGATTTTTTTTCCTTCTTATCAAGCCCAATTCCCCTTCCACTCTGCAGCAGTAATCTCTGGTTTTATGAACTCCTTCCTTATTTCCATAGATGGGCACTAGGAAGACAGGAGTGCAGATGTGGTGGATGCCTTGCCGATCAGGTACTTGGCACAGAGGTGCCTTTCCAAAAGCAGAAGATTCCCTGCCAGAACAACCAGAAGTACCAGGGCAGTCTGTGACAACCTATACTGCTTAGCTTGTCATCACCAGTGATGTTTCCACAGCCTCCGTAATTCTCCAGGAACAGCATTTGCCAATATGAACCCTTGGACAGAGTAGGAGGGAGTATTTTTCACTGTGATGTGTGGTGTTCATGCCTGGGAGTTTGGCTTTAAGATGCTACAGTGCAGCAGCCCCTGTGTGAGAGAGGACAGTGTCTCTGGTTTGTCAGCTCTGTTTTGAACATTTCTGTTGTTCCTACCACTCAGTGATAATAGTGCAAGCAAATGGGAGGCCTTATATTGGTGTGTTTATGCAGATTTATGCGAATTAAGAATTAAAAATACCACCTGAGGTTTAGGAAGTTCTTTCTGTCATGTCAAAAAAGCTCCTGCAAGGAAGAAGGAAGCTCCAAACTTTAGGCCATTTGAAGAAAGAATAAAAGTAGTAAACACTTTATCAGAAAAAAAACCCTGAAGTAGGACAATTATGGACCATTTTCCTTCCTGCAGTGGCAGGTGTGGAAAAAAAGAGTTAGGAGTGACGTGTGGCAGCCACTGTGCCCATGGGCATGTTGTATGCAGCAACACCTGGAAATAGTGAGCTGAACAGAATCATAGAATGGTAGGGGTTGGAAAGGACCTCTGGAGATCGTTGAGTGCAACTCCCTTTCTAGGGCAGATCTCCCAGCCTTTCCTCACAAGAGAGATGTTCCAGTCCCTTAATCATCCTCATAGCTCTCTGTTAGACACTCTCTAGTATGTCCTTGTCCCTCTTGAACTGAGGAGATCAGAAATAGACACAGTACTCCAGATTTGGCTTCACTAGGGCAGAGTAAATGGGGAAGAGGACCTCTCTCAACCTGCTGGACTTATTCTTAATTATGTGCTCCAGGATACCACTGGCCTTCTTGGCCACAAGGGCACATTGCTGTCCCATGAATAACTTCCTGCCTCCAGGACTCCAAGGTCCTTCTCCATGGAGCTGCTTCCAGCGGGTAAACCCCTAACCTGTACTGGTGCGTGGTGTTATTGCTCCCCAGGTGTTGGACTCTCCACTTATCCTTGTTGAACTTCACAAGGTTCCCCTTTGCCCAGCTCTCCAGTCTGTCCAGGTCACACTGGATGGCTGCACAGCCTTCCGGTGTATCATCAGTAAACTGAATAGACAAGCCTAATGGCCCCACTGTTGAAGGACTGCTCTGGACAGGTCTAATTTGCTGCCACTAGTGTAGCCAGAAACATACAGCAGATTTGATGAAGTAGCTTCTATTCAAACATGAATTTTTCTTTTGTCTCAGATGGTAAATGGATGCTGGAATGAGTGGGTTTATTTTTATGTAATCCTGTCTCATATTTCATCCAATCTGGAAACACTGCAAAGAACATGCCAAAGACTTATTTAGATACTCCATCCTCCCAAGAGGAGCAGAACTGCAAAAACAGTAACAAAATCCAGGGAGTAATAAAAGTCCCTGCGCAAGTATCATACCAAGCCTGTCTTCCCTTTACTGTACTCCAGGAAACACTGGTGAAAATGCATTTACACAGCTTCTCTGCCTGTCACTACTACTGGATCATTTTCCTTATGGCCTTCACACGGTTGCCATGAAAGTGTGCAAGGCTTGTACAGTGCCTTTTGCCTCCATCCACCATAAGGCAATAAAGCATAGAGCACTAACACTGCGGCCACCTCCTGTCCCCATTCTGGCCGCAATGGCTCTGCTCTAACCCCAGCCAGGAGTTATTGAGAAGTTTTACATATGTAGATGATTAATTTCCTGCTTATGTGATATAGTATTGCTCAGGAAACAGCCAAGGACACTGAATGTGAAAGTATCTATAATTCTACTGTGCAAGCATCATAACTTTATACTGTGAAGCTACCTTTAAAAATATGATTGGAGTATTACGTTTCTGTGTTATTTTCTTACTGGAGCACAATAAATTCTTGTCAAGCCTGCTAAAATTAGAGGATTTTATTCAGCTAAAGCTTAAATCAGTCTGACTTATGCAAAATTTAAGAGGCATAAGAAAGGTGCCCTTTGCCATATCTCACTGGTACCTCATATACCTTGAGCTCAATGTGCCTTTCAATATTCATCACAATGGGCTTTATTCTAAATTCTCACAGGTGCAGCAGTAGGAGTAAGAGCAGGCAGAGTATTGTTCCATGTACCTTCAGCTTGGAAAATGAAGTAAGAGAAGATTTGTCCATTACTGTTTTAAGAGGTGCAGTTGGGTCTATTTTTAGCTCTAAGCATTTCTATGCTGAGGCAATTGTCTTCCCTTTGCCATTAGCTTTTACTTTTCTTGATCAGGTGGCCTGTCATTTGGTACCTTCCTGTCGCTTTCTTGGTCTCATAAGTTTTGATGGGCTTTTAAGGGTAGAAAGGTCTCATTATGCCTTCAAAATGTGAAATTCACATCTGCTGAATATGGGAGGACGGAGGTCCAGACAAAATGGATGGATAGCTGCAATTACATGAAGAAGCTTTATGACTCCAAATCATGACTAAATAACCCTGTGATGTGTAATGTGCAGAGTTTGCATCTGAAATTTGAATTAAATAGGTAAAGAACAATCTGTAATTGATGTGTGTGTTAAAATTGTGTCACGTAAAAAACTGGGTTGCAAGTGAAGTATAAGGTTCATTTTCACTGTATTTCTTTTATTTCATCTGGAAGCAGTGATTACCACCTTTCTTAAACAAAAGGAAACCAAAAAACTGAGGCTCTGTCTGCTTTCTGTATGCTTTACAATTTCTGAAGGATTTTTCCAAGGATGATGAGGGGCAAGATCCTTGTTAAAGAAGCCTTTGAATCTCATCCAACAAAGATGACAATAAATCTTCAAACCATTTCTGACCATATGTCACAACTCCTGAAGGCAAATGAAGGCTTTTACAGCTTTTAAATACTCTTTGGCAATGACAGCTGTTAAGGCACTTATCCTCTTTCCCACTCTTTCCTTTCTGAAAAAAGGGAGGGAGAGGTTGTGCTTTCACCCTCCTTACAGCATCACACACCATGACCTGTATTACTGTAAACTAAACATCAAAAACAACATAAAAATTCTACTTAACATGTGTAAATTAAGAAATCTGCTATCCACACAGCTCCCACAGTTTTCAAAATAAAGAAACTGACATATTCCTAAACTATAATACAGTTCCAAGGCCAAACTGTATTTACACTGGGATTTCTAGTGCTAAATCAGCTCTGGACACAGAGAAATAAATAATTCTGTTAACTTCTATATGGAAAGCTTGCAAGTACTCAATTCTATATTTAATACACTTAATAGTATTACTTTTGCATCTGTTTTCTCCTGTTGAAAAGCTCAGATTAGTACACCAGAGTGTAGAACAGGATCTGAATTTTAAGAAAAGTGTAGTGCTTGAGAATTCAAAAGAGCATTTTTCTCCTTACAGAGAATCTTGCAAGTCATGCAGATCATTCTAGCAAACCTGGGAGAGGGCTGCATTGAAAGAGAATACATTTATCCATAGGCACTTTTTTATATATATATATAACAGGTTTTGAGATAGAAGCAAAAAGCATGCACTAAATTTTAAAATATTTGTGATGGAAAACAATATATACAAGTACCGCAACAAGATCGGCCAATTTTCAGTTTACTGGAAATGGGTGATTTCTGGAAGCTAAAGACTTTATCAGTATTGAAATGTTATGTTTCCTGGATTTTACTCATCTAGAAACTATACAGGGAATCCAAATACAAAGCATATCCCATGTTTAACCACATAGCTCAGTATTTATATTTCTTGCAGAATTCTTAGTCCACGAATCACCTCATAAATTTCATAGGCACACACACGCTTTCCCTTAATATGGGTAATAATACATGCGACAGCCAGGAGTAAGGAACCTAATTATAATGTTCTAAACATTCTTTATCACATAGCAGAAGTCAATGTATTTAAATGACCCCTGTGTATTTAGGAGCAAAGTTCCACAGGCACAAAGTGGTTGGAGTTTCAGCTCCTCAGCTGGCAAAGCCTGATATTTAAAATACCCCTTGGCACATACCTGCTTTTTAAAGTCTAGCCCCTGATTTTTGAAAATTTACCTTCCCGAGTTTGATGAGAAGTCAAATCAGAACATGGGCAGTGTGAGCTTGTAGGTGCCTATTCCCATCAGGACATTTCCCTCGGTGTGGAAGAGAGTGTGTCTAGGAGTAAGGCTGATGGATTAAACCAAGCTAACAAAACCCCCATCTATTTGACGATTTATGAAGTACTGGGATGAACAACCCAGAATCTCCGCAATGGCGCAGCAATGATTTTATGCATCACCTTTGAGGGAATCAGTCGATTTTTTTTTTTTTTCCCCCCAAGAAACAGAAGCAAAGAAGCAGCAGAAAAACATAGTGGTGCTTCTCACCTTAGAATCTATACTTTAAATGGAAGATCTGGGTTCACCACTCTCCTCAGCCAGTAGAATATATACAGAATTATCATAGAGGCTGGAATAGACCTTTGAGATCATCAAGTCCAGCCTAAAACCTGACACCACATCTTCTAGATAGAGCATGTCACTGAGTGCCAAAACTTTTTACCTTCCAAGAAAATGCCCCCATCCTTTCTGTATTTTAGACTGAAGATTTCTGTTCCTGAGGTAAAACATTGTCTATGGTGAGTAAACAAATAGAAATATGTAGCTTTCTGAGGTCTACTAAGGTAAAATAATGGTTTGGGCTTAAAAATATAAATATATCTGCTTAAAATTTTATAAATCTATTTTATAAATCTATGCAGATATATTCTTGCAAATTATACTTACAACTAACCTGTCTAGCAAAACAGATGTCTTTATTTTAAGGACATAGTGAAACACATGACATATGCCAAATATTTGCTGAACAAATAAGCAGAAACTGGTATGAATATGCCTATGTACTCTTATGGTGAACAAAAGAATGACATGCACATATGCTTTAAAATCCAGACAAGTTTCTCTGAGCTGTATTTCATACTTCCCATTAATTATATAGGAGAAATGGGAAGATCTGGAACTGAAGCAGGCTTTAAGGAGAGAGGCAAATAAATAATTAAACACTGCGTTGCTTCAGATTGCTTCCACATTCTTTTGCCCTAAGATATCTCTTTCAAGCTTCAGGGAATTAAATTAGACCACTGATCCATCTATTAGACCTGCTTTGTGAGACCACCAAAAAAAAGTAAAAAAAAAAAAAAATCAAGTGGAAACATTTCATCGTGTAATTTATTGCCCTTTACTTTTGTTTAACATCTTCCCAACTTAAAAAAATGTGAAAAGTCAGTTTAAAAACCTGAACTGAACAGCCGGTGTATTTACTTAGTGGATTACATGAAAATACAAAAGGTCTACTTCCAAACATTCACAGAAAAGACTTTATATCCATAGGCAATTGGTCTAAAATAAATGTGTGTTTTAGATAGTAATCGTTTATGATCTAAGATATGATATATTTGATGAGCTATGATAAATCAGAAAACTTAGCTGAAGAAACAATATGAAAAATTATGAGGTTATAGTCTTGAATTTAATCTATGAGAAATGACAGTTCAGTCTGAACCTAGAAAAAAATTAATGAACTGTGTTATTTCTAAACTGAGATCAAACTCAAGGTGTGACATGAGAACATGTGTCCAACCATTATCTAACTCTAACAGGGACTTCACTTCTAAGATTTCCTTATTGAAGAATGACCAGCCTTCCTAGACTCCTAGCCTCTTCTCTTCTCAGGGAAGGCCGGTTAAGGATCAGCAGATGGGACTCTCTTGTAATTTGGGCATTAATGTATTTCTGATTAACAGTCTTATTTAGTGAGAGACCCTAAATGAGAAACTAAAATCCCAGGACCATCCCTCCTCTCCTCTTTACAATCTTCAGAGCCAACAGTTGTTTTCCTGAGTATTTTCTTAAAATTTACATACTGAAAATTCATGCCCATGGCTTCAGATGTACTTTGTAATACATATTCCTGTAAAAATCTAGGCTGCTCTTTCACTGCCCCATTTTATTTTCTCCCTAGCCAAGAAAACATACTGTACCGAAGACAACACTGCAAAGAAACTGCTCTCATGTCTTTCCTCCCTCATGACAAAAAACACCAAGAATCCCCCTTAAATGCCACAATGCAATATGAAGGAAGATTTAAGCATTATGATTAAGCTTTCAAACTGCGTAGTTCCAGATTTAGCCAGTTTCTTTCTGCTGACGTCATTTCATTATAAATGCTGAGCTTTTAGCAGCACGGAATCAAGTATGTTTGGTTACGAATGATTAAGTGTGCATAAAGTTTTTACCAACACATTAATCATCGGGTATGGAAAGAAGCGTGACATGGGATGAAAATTCACCACTCCACTGCCCATGGGAAGTGTAAAGTTTTAGCTGACAGTCAGAGATTGCTTACCTTTATGACAGGCCAAGCGCTGAGTAAGATTAGTTGAATTTGCATTCCCCTAAACAGTACTTTCATTTGGTTAATGAGAGTAATTGTCCTTTGACAGAATGAATGGCAGCAGCAGGAACAACAGCAGTGGCAAAATCAGATTAGGAGTTCTAATTATGCTTTATGGGATGCCTGCTCCTGAAGCCTAAACCAGACACAGAAAACTAGTTCAGGGGAACACAGGTATCTCAATATGTCCATGTATACTAGCTCTGCCTAAATTGCCTATTTTCATTCTTGTGTGATGTAGCAGACATGGTTTCATACAGCAGAACAGTAGCAAACAGTGATTCCAAAGTCTGCCCCCTCTGTGGTAAGTTTTGAAATTACAGTAAAGGGCTGTCTTTCTATTTTCAAGTACAACTGTAAACACCCTTGGGTCTTGAGATGTTCATGTGAACTTCCTATTACATTCACATTAAAGAGTCTTTCCAAATGTCACCTATCTCTGAATGGGAAAGTCCATTTCCTGGCTTCTGTGGCCCTAACTTTTGGACTGGGCCAAGTTATTTTATGTGTCAAGCCTGAAAGTAACTTGTTGCAAAGCTAGGCTATTGTGAAAGTGTCTCCAGCAGTCCAGGTTTTGTATTCAAGCTGCTTTCTCTCCCAAATGGGTGAGAAGCATTTTGATGTACCTCAACATTTCCTTTAACTCAGGGTACAATAAGAAGCCCTTTAAAGTAAATGTAAAATAGAAAACAGTTGCAAACATTTGTAGCAATGTGTACTTAAACTAGATATGTGAATAACAAATCTGAAAGATTTCTCTACCTATCCAGCTGCCAGAGACACTCTCTGGAATCCTGCTGTCCTGCATTTCTGTTGCACATCCTTAATAATCATATGTTCCTACTGGAAAATACTGGGATTGATACTGTGTGCCCTTTGGGAGTTATACACATATTCAGTTCTCAGTTCCCAAATTTATTTACCTCTTTGACTTACCTGGGATATGATTTAACCCTGATGAGATGGCAGCTGTTTTGTAGTCTCCTAAACCTATCTTTGGTGGCTACTGTAGTAACTTGTAAACAGGAAAATCTAGAGTAGTGCTGCCATTGAATTAAGTAAGAAGCACTGCAATAACCCCACTACAGCAGGAGGAATGTGAAATAAATTCTGAACTGTAGAAATCCAGACTATGATTTTGCAAGGTGCCAGCCTCAAATGCAGTGGGAAGCATATTTTAGCACTCTGAAAACTCTGAAATAAAGAATGTGTATAAAAGAAGCCATGTAGATTGTGTCTGTTTCTTTGGACCTGTGTTTTAACTCAGATAATGCAGATAGAGAAATTACATCTTGAGAGATATTTCTTTTTCATTTGAGAATTCTGAATAGGGGATTATGAGAATGGCCATGGCCATGGCCTTCATCAGCTCTTTTTTTGATAAGCATTAGCTCATCACATTTGAGTTTTTTTCAGAAAACATCAAATGAAGTCTGCACAGTAGAACTCCAGAAAAATATTAACAGAAACTCAAGTAAACAAAAGTCTTATGTATCTTTAAAGATGGGCTGAAAACTTAGAAAAATCATTCACAGGCTATATTAAAGGATCTCTAATACTACACCCAATTATTACTCTTCATTTGACTTGCAACTGCAATTTGAGGGACCACTATTACTTTGCTTATTTGGATAAAGATACTTTCACACTTTTTTTTTTTTTTTTTCTTTCCCCTGCAAGAAGATAGGCTAAATCATGACTATTAAGCAATTCCAGGACAAATATCTTTCATGTTCTTCTCAAGTAATCATCTGATGAATAACATAATCTAAAAAGTTTACAGTATCACAAAATAAATAGGGTAGGTGTAATGATGTTGCAAATTAAGGCTGCCCAGCAGAAACTATTTACTTCTTTTTTTTTTTTTTTCTAATATTAGCATAAAACCAAAACCCAACTGAGATTTCTTCCAGTCTCTCCCTGCAGGACCAGCTATACCTCCTTTTAAGTGAACTTTCAGGATAATAAAGCAATGGCATGATGAATATTCTAAAAGGTCAATACTAATTAACTGCATTAATGTATTTTACATAGAAGCAGCTGTTTGAAGACACACTGATTTTTTTTTTACATATACCAGCAAAAGTTCCTCCATAAAATTCCTCTGAGAAACGATTTGAAGGAAGGCAGTTAGAGTGTACCACTTTACAAACACTGCACTGTAATTTGGTGGGTGTGTATGTATAGAATCATAGAATCACTCTGTTTGGAAAAGACCTTTCAGATCATGAATTCCAGCACTGACAGGCCATCAATAAACCATCCCTCAGCACCACATGTGAACATTTTTTAAACATCTCCAAGGATGGTGACTCTGCCACTTCCTTGGGCAGCCTGTTCCAGTGCTTTACAACTCTTTCCCGTCAAGAACTTCCTTCTAACATCCAATCTAAACTTACCCTGGCACAAATCGAGGCTGTTTCCTCTTGTTTTATTGCTTGCTACATGGGAGAACAGTCCAACCCCTACCTCACTACAAACTCCATTCAAGTCATTGTAAAGAGCGATAAGGTTTTCCCTGAGCCTCCTTTTCTCCAGGTTAAACAACCCCAGTTCCCTCACCTGCTCATCCTAAAACTTGTTCACTAGACCCCTTCACCAGCTTCCTTGCCCTTCTTTGGACACTCTCCAGGACCTGAATGTCTTTCTTGGAGTGAGGGGCTCAAAACTGAATACAGTATTCAAGGTGTGGCCTCACCAGTGCCAAGTACAGGAGAATGATCACATGGTGTGTATACACATAAAGATGTTACAATAAGCTTGCTCAGATCATCAGTTTAACAGTATCAACATTTGCAAAGAAAACAAATCATATCCCCATACATATGACACCAGCATTTAAGGAAAACAATTATTTGGCCAGATGCCCTAAAGTTAGATACTGTGCTGGCTGAACTCCAATTTGCAACCTTCATCTAGACACTTTGGATGGGTTCAGCTACAAAGAAGCTGTTACAACAAATGATCCACCATCATCACTATGTCCTGTGTTCAGCTTCTGTCTTAGAAAGGTGGGGCCTTCCACCTCAAAATGGTCTAGCTGTCTGTGAACAACAATGAAAACCAGTTCCTGGGCTTGGGTCTGTGTTTGCATTGTGGGTTATCTTTACATTACCAAATACTGCACCATAACAGGGGGTTCTGTACTATAAAGCACTTTCTGCTGAGTTTTTGGGAGTTTTTACTACTGACTCATTCTTGTGGTGCACATGATAGTTACAGAAAAATGTCTGTTTAGGTTTCATCCAAAAAGCCTTCACTTTCTGTTCACCAGCACTGTTTCCATGACAGTAATGAAAACATTGAAAGGTGGGATGGTCAGATCATCTCCTTCAAAATAATACCTTTCATCCTAAATAAAATGCTAATAGAGATGTGTCTGTTGTCAAGACATCACCATGCAGTCATTCTTCAACTTTATCTGTCCCAAGGCCCTTAAAAGATTCAAGAAGCTATGAACTTTCCTCTTAATGTCTTACACACCTCACCCTTTATAACACATTCCAAAACTCAGTACTGATCAAAAAGGAAGGAAGAAATAGTTTGAAAAAGCTTAAAAAGTGCTAAGTCTGGACCCTACCTTCTTTTGCAGCTAATCAGGTGAGTTAATAATTTTTGCTTTGCCATCATCCCAGCCACAAAAGATTCTTGCAATTTCCCCCCATCATTCTTTTGTCCTTCCAAGTGAGGAGAGACTGGTTAATAGCACCCAAGGTCTATCTGTAGATTAAAACTTAATGAAGATATAGTTTGATTCCTGAAGAAGTAAGCATTTGTACTTTTCCTTATTTCTCCTATAGAAAGCTTCAGAGAGTGGTTTTGACTATTATTTGTAAATACAACCTTGAAAAAAACAGCACTTTGAAAGCTATGAGGACAGAAAAGGGCTACAAAAATGATGAAAGAACTGGAGCATCTTTCATGTAAGGAAAGGATGAGAGAGTTGGACCTGTTGAGCCTGGAGAAGAGAAGGCCTCAGAGGGGTCTCATCAATATGCACAAATCTTTGAAGGGAAGATGCAAAGAAAACAGAAGCAGGCTCTTTTCAGTGGTGCCCAGAGACAGAACAAGAGGCAATGGACATGAACTGAAACACAGGAGATTCCCTTTGAACATTCGGAAACACTTTTTTACTGTGAGGGTGACAGAGCGCTGGCACAGGTTGCCCACTGACTGTTGTGGAGTCTCCATTCTCAGAGATACTCAAAATCCAAATGGACTCAGACATGAGCAACTTGCTCTAGCTGACCCTGGTTTGAGAAGGGGAGTTGAAGTAGATTATCTCCAGAGATGCCTTCCAACATCAAATATTCTGTAATTTCCTAAAGAACCTACTGGAATTCATAAGAACTTTGGCCATTTCTATCTTTTTCCATTCCTATTATCTTGCAAATCGGTGTGAATTTTCCTTCTTCAGCAGAATAAGGCATGTTATGGCTCAGGAAATATTTTTGATAATCCTTATTCACAGCAGTGTAACTTGGGCCTCACGGTCTCAGCTGTAGGGCAGTCACTGCTGTGCATTTATCAGGAGTATTTAATGGTATTTAATGTTTCCCTTAGTCTTGCCAACACCTGCATTCAGATGATTCCATAATCACTACCACTTTCCTTTAAAATCAAAATCAGTCAACCTGACTGTATAAAAATTGATAACGTGAATTTTAAATGCTTGAAAGGGAACATTTTCTCTTAATGGTCAATCTTTAAAAAACCCTCACCTTACTAGTTGCCTGGTATTCTAATTCTGGAGACAAAAGCCAAATGTCCAGTTTTACCAACATTGGAACACTGCAGCTGTAAACTCTTCTAATGAGACTTTCGAAGACTCCAATATGTATTCTCCGGTACATAAGGAGCACCTAACTTCCATCTGTAGATAAACTTATTTACAGTAGCCTTTAGCTTTTAGCAGGAGTTCCCCCTCCTTGGCAAAATCTTTTCCTCGCTTTCCTGATCTAAGAGCAACTACAGTTGATACAACTCTTGAAATACAGTAAGCTCAAGCTTAGCATCCTGGGTATCTGCAGGCTGCTTTTATTTCCTTAGCATTTGGAAATAACTAGCCAGTTTAAGGGGTGTTTCAGAAGAAGGAAAATAACATGTAGTCAATATCAATTACTGCTCTACCATGAAGATATATACTAATGAGGAATGGATTTCCCTTCTGCAGGCCAATGCCTATTTCAGATTACTGAAGGAAGGGTCATTTACAGAACTGCTTACAAAATGGAAAGAAGGAGCCATTATTTCAATGAAAGTAACAAATGTTTTTTCTAAGATGCTGCTTTACCTCCCCAGATGTGATTTTTTTTATACTTCTTCTGTTCACTTCTGGCAATAAATGCAAACAAAACCAAGAAGTAGCACTGCTATAGTTTCTTCAGAGACCAAAAGAATTTTCTCTTCAGATGATCACAATGGGTAGTTTTATATTTTTCATAGATCTAGTTGGCAAAATAGCAGTCAACTTATTTAGCTCATATATAATATTTACCACTGTATTTTAGGCTGACTAGTCAATAAAGCCTCCATTCCGTAAAAACTGAAGGAACCATTAAAATGATATAAAGAGGATAAACATGACATTAAAAAAAGGCCTGAAAATATATATATTTTTTTTGAATGGAGTATATGCCTCAGCATTCTTTAAACAGACAGGACATGAATCACTATCTAGAAAGCTTCCCTTTATTAGATAAAAGTATAAATAATGCTAGTGCCAAATCTTAATGCAAAAGGAAAGTAAGAGTCACATTCTTCTTTGGAAGTACCAAAGAATAGTACCTTTGTCCTAATGATAGCTATTGAATGTTAACATCTAAAAGTCAAAGAGCAGATAAAGAAGAGGAGAAAGAAAATCTAGCATTAAAATCTACAGACAAAAAGGACATTTTTCACTTGAGCAAAGTTCCTTTAATATTTTCTTAAATTCTGACTTTGCTAGAAGAGCGTATTTTTATATATGTATCACAATAGTGGTCAATACAGTAGAAAAAGGAGACTATAGATGAAAATAGGGCAAAAATCAACTGTTTAGTGTCATGGAAAGTAACTGTTCCATAGTTCTTTTTCATTCTCAGTACAGAATAATATAAGAAAAGCAGGAAAGACAGAATGCATACCAACCCAAAATATTGCTCCGTGATTCAGTTCAAGAGATGGATCAGAGGCTAGTGGCTATAAAACTTACACTTGATTTCAGAGTGTAAATAGCTGAGTCCAGCTCATTTTTGTGAGCTGATAATGTCCAGAATAATTTTCCTCTTATACATATGAACAAGCGTCTCTCATTTGACATCTCTTCAACTGAATGCAGTTGTATGGGATATACAGTGAATTTTTTTTTTCCCCCAACTAAAATTATAACTCTAAGAACCTTTTGATATCTGTAGCTGTCATGTGAAGACACTTAGGTGAAAATGTGATTAATACATTCAGATAAAAGACAGAAAACCAAACCAAACCAACAAAAAAACCCACAAAACAAACAATAAAAGAACTCCATAGTTCATGCTACCTATAGTGATTAAGCTGAGGAAATGTAAAGTTTGGTTGTTTTTTCTCCCTGGCGCATTCAACGGGGTTCAATGTTTGCTACCAACAATAAATAACATTTCATAATATCTAAGAGTGTTTTATGAATTGCTTCAGAATCTGCCCTTATGTCCTGATAGAAAGGAAGACTCAGTGACTTCTACAAACACTTAAGCCACTTAAAACTTCACATTGACCAGGACTTTATCCTTAATCTATATCAATTAGATTCGTTTTGGAAAAGGTACAATGTTACTTCAGTGACAATTCTCAGAAATTAATAGAGAAAAATATTTAATGAATGAACACTTTTCATAGTTTATAGGTCATATAATGTCTAAGTTTGTCTGAGGACACAGCAGATCTTTAAATTTAGAAGTCTGTATTAGCACACCCAGAAAATGGAAAAAGAGAAAATACTGCACCACCCTTAAGCATGCTACAGGTAGTTTACCGCTTGTTATCTCACTGTGATTTTTTATGAAGAAAAACTGTATTTCTGAGGCATAATGAGAATTGCTGCTTATTATTACTAGGTCATACTTATGTGCCCTCCAGACACGGCATGTTTACCTATTGTTTGTATTTGTAAGTTATCCGAATTGAAATTAAGAATGAGGCCTTTGTCCAGTTGCAATATTCCACTCCTCTGGCGGAATGAAGATGTCTTGAGACACTGTAGTCATTTATGACACTACTTGTATCTTTCATTTCTAGGAGCTATCTAATCATGCCTTCAGAGTAAAGTCTCACGAGCGACAGGTCTGAGAACTTCGACAGGCTCAGGTGAGTAGACAAATAGCCTCAATTAGATGCTAGCAAAAGACATTAAAAATGTCACTCCCAGTTAATGTGTCAAAACCAAATGTCTTCCCAGTTCATCTGGAACATTCAGGATAGTTTGAAAGGCCTTACATATATCATGAAAGGTATTTTTACTGCTGACATCCAAGAGACTGCCAAGTGTGTGTATCCAACAGGTACCTTTGCCCACATACTTTCCTTTGGCAGCAAAGCATCATTATTACTACATGTGGTCTACTCTTGCTAGTAACTATGCTTAAAATTCTGTTCCAGGATGGTTAAATACTGGCTGTCTACAGGCATCCATAGTATTTTCTGAAGCTTCAAGAAATGAAGTAATACAAAATAGCATGTGATGTTCCTTTCAAATTTTGAGTTACATTTGACAATACTTCAGGCATCCATGAAAAATGTCAGGGGAAAAAGTAAAAGCAAATTTATGGACACACATTTTTGTGCATCATACTACTTGTAATTTTCATACCTTTCAGCCTCATCTCGTCATTCTGAATATTTTTATTTCTCTATTAATATTATGCAGAGCCATTCTGTGAAATTTTTCCTCACATTACATTCCTCTAATGGTGATAGATTAGTGATAGTGTGCTTATTATCAAATCAGTCTATATTATGTATAAACAAAAGTGCTGAGACTTCATTGTTATGCAAAGTTTTCATATATATGAATAGACTTAAGCTTAGGAGGATTGCTGGAGCTGTTATTCTTATTTTACTCATTGAAATAAGAAGAAATAATTATTTTTTTTTATTAATAGAAACTCTTTTTTTCTTTTCTTTAACCACATCTGTGAATAGAGAAATATGAATGATGATATCACATTTTGATGTATACTGTGTAATTTTAGAATACTTAAAGAATAGTGCTGTTTCATCTGTTTTTCTTGATTGATAGATACTCGGTAATTAGGGTGTGTTCTAAAATGACCTCAAATGGACCATAAATCCTAACCTTCTGTAATATCTGTAAACAGTTATGTTAATCATTATCCAGTTCTGTATTTTATAACCTTTGCATTTAGTATGAATGTTTTCTGTATGTAGATTCACAAATCGTTCAAATTTGAAGACCTTGAATGTAGGCTTTGTCAGGTTCCTTTCTCTTTTTTCTTCCTTGTCTGATTCTCTTTCATAAATGGTCATGAAGGGAAAAAGCAGGGAGGACATTTGGAGAAGATTAAAGACATGAGAATATTTTGGTTTGAGAAAAAACACTAAAATGTTGCTATTTGATTATATGCTCTCTTTAGCTGTTGTTCCTGGAACATATTTTCAATCACTACTGTGAAGACAAAGTAACTTCATGGTAAAAAGGGTATGAACAAATATCAGTGTCTGTGAAGCACTCAGTCATGACTTTGGAGGTTACAATTGTTCCAGATTTGATTGACAGGAAAGACTGAACACATATGTCTGTTTGACTGGTGCTCAGTGTTTTTGTAGACCTTACTGGAGGCTGGCATTTACATACACAAAATCCTAACACATTAGTGGAGGAAACTGGTGTATATGAGGCAAATTGAGGAACAGCTCATAGTACACAAAACTTTTCTCATAACAGAGTTAATGTTTTCTGACAAATTTTACTGCATAATAGACACGAATTTGCACACAGTTCCAGATGGTTGAAAATGGAACTGAATGGAGCGGTAAAGAAATATAACAATATGGTTTACATTCCAAGATGTAGCTCATATTTGTATTCAAATCTAGCATGATGATACAAGATTATGAGGAGTGCATTACGAAGAGTCTACCTGCTTCTTAGTCCAGTCTTGCAACCTGTGCTAACCTCTTTATTGATAAGGACAAGATTAAGATGATCCAACAGTTTTAGAATAGCTTATGATGCATTTCCTTCTTTAATGTTAACCTAAAATCCTGTTTCTAATCAAGAATTTAACATTAGAAATACAAAGGAACAGAAAATAAATTTTTAATCTAAAGATGAGGCACACAGAATTACCATCTAGCAAGACATATTGTTTTGAAATAGACTTCTTTCACTACAGTCTAGGATAAAACAAAACAAGAAGATAAAAAAAGGTCAGACCTTCTTGGAGAGGTGAGACTGGGAATCTCTGTTTACACAACTTTCAAGGAAAGATAATGAAATATCCTCTAGCTGATTTAGAAAAAAAAAAAAAATCCGTATAAAATCAATTTGTCTAATACCATGCAGAGTATACAGCTGCTGTGGACCCATATGTTTTATTACACTTCTGTAGTGACTGTAACATGTCACTAGCCTAGAGGTGCTAAACTACGTAAGTGAGCAGTAGACATCTCCATGCATAAATGAGAGGAGAAAAAAATAAAACAGCAATATAAATTAGCTCATTTGATTAACACTGTGTCCAGAAGGCATTACAGACAAACATGTACCCAATGAACTTTTGAAGCAGCTTTCTACATTTAAGAGTTCTTATAATATTTATGACATTTATTCTAAGTTAGAAAAGATATTCTTAGAAAATGTAATAATTTACATTCACATAATAATTCATATCATTTAAGTATTATTTCTTTTCCTTACCAATATATTTTTATACTTTTTTTTCTGTATCACCTTAGATGGCCCTTTTTTGGGTATGGGGAGAAATGAATCACTATATAAGGTGCCTGATTTCCCTAAACAGACAAAAGAAGAGACAACAACTGGATATTCTGGATCAGTTTTCAGTGTTCATTGGAGCTGCTTGGTATTTCTGTTAGTGACTGGAGGAATCACAGTTCCTCCAAAATCATGATGTTAAGGCCAAACATCTCTGTCTCTCAGATACTGTAGTTAGTAGAAAAAAGAAACAGTATTACTTTTTGTATCTGAAACAGTTAAAATCACTATAGGCGTAAAGTAGGCAACCTGAACACACCCAGCTTTGTCAAGAAACCCAAGTTCTTTTCAAAGCATTTGTGTCTATTCCATACATCTGTCTTTTAGCTGCCTTACAATTTTCTTATTAGTTTTCCCAAGCATGATGTAACTGTATTCCCTTTCCTTATCTGCTAAACTCTTACAACATGCATACCACTGTGGGAAAAGTCATGTTATATTAAAAAACAATACAAACAATAATAATAAAAAAGAATAAAAAATAAAAACAATAAAACCCAAACCAAAACAACAATATAAAACTTTAACTCTGACTGAGGCAGAAAGCCTCACCACAAATCTACTCCTGGTAAAGACTAATGCAATGTGTATCAAATTAATGCCATTCTGGAAGCAATTCAGCTGCAGCTTACAAACCCTAGTGCTTGACTCATCTACCTAAATATAGGTGTTTAGTGAGACACCCTGAAGTACCTGGGTCAGCCACAGATATGACAGAAAGTGAAACGAGAGCACCAAGACTACTTGGACTGGCAGCTGGAGGCCAGATGTGATGCCCCAGTATATCAAAATGGCATTAGACTATTGTCTGCTTACTTGAGTGACTAATCAACATTAGTTGAGACTGGAAACCTATTCAGCTTACCCTAAAACAGACAACTCTACACAGGTAGCTGTGATCTGTCTCTGAATCCCATTTCTAATAGAGGAAAATAACACACTTGAAGAGAAAAGCAGAATTCTCTGTGGGCATTATATTTTTTTCTGCTTAGAAATGAACAGATGTTGCTGCTCAGTGGTACAAAACTTACCAATACAACATGGAGAAATAGTATTCTGGTACAACTTATGTAGGGAATCCTACATATCTGCTAAAGTTTGGATATGTGCATGACACATATAATGAATATATCAGTATCAAGGCCAATTTTAACAGTAGTAGATCATTGATGGTAGTTTCAACTGGATATTGATTTCAACTAATAATATTAGTGAGACTTGGAAAGACAACTATGTTAAGATTGATACAGCCCTAACAATTAATACACTTGAGACTCAACTTCTCCACTTACATACAAGGAAAACATTTTTTTCATACTGATCTCTATTGATGATATCTACTATTGTTAAAATATTTGGAAAGGAACTGCACTTTTTTTGTCAATTAAAGCAACTAAAGCTTTCTAACTATGTGATCAACACTTCTAACACATTAACCCTGAAAAAGAGAGATTAAGTTATAAAATTTTCCAACGTTATCTAAAAAACCTTGCATCATCATCCAAGTGAGGGTAATGCTTACTTTCATGGCACTTATGCCACTACTCAGGTTTTATAACTGCACTGTGGTTTGGCTGGGATAAAGTTAATACACTTCATAGTACCTTGTTTGGGGCTGTGATTTGGAATTGTAAACAAAATGGTGTTGATAACACCATTTTGTTTTAGCTATTGCTGAGCAGTGCTTGCAAGGCCTTTTTTGATCCTCACCACTGAGTAGGCTAGGGGTGCACAGGATGCTGGGAGGGGACACAGCTGGGATACCTGACCCCAGTTGATCAAAGAGCTATCCCACACCATATGACATCATACTTGGCAATAAAAGCTGTGGGAAGGAAGGAGGGGAATTTGGAGTTATGGTGATTGCCTTCCCAAGTAACCGTTATGTATGATAGAGCCCTGCTATCCTTGAGATAGCTGACCACCTGCACCTGTCTGCTGGTGGAAAGCAGTTATTGAATTCCTTGTTTTGTTTTGTTTGCACCACAGATTTTGGTTTACTTATTAAACTGCCATTATCTCAGCCCACAAGTTTTTGCTTCTTTATTCTTCCAATTCTCTCCCCCATGCCACTGAGGCAGGGCGAGCAAGTAGCTCCATGGGGCTCAGCTTCCTACCAGGGTCAAAACACAATGATACATTCATCTAATTCCTACAGTGAGAGGATTATATTTGAACCGTGTGTTGGTTTTATTAATTAATTGTATGAAAAGTAAAATGAATTCTAAAAAAACCTGCAAATCTAAAAATAAAAGAGGTACGTAACAAAATCAGTTTGCATTTCCTGTCTGTCATGGAAAAAATACTTTGTTCTTGATTACTGCTTATTATCAGTTTTGGTTTTTCTTGAAAACCAAAAAGCAGACATTTCTAACTCTGGCTTGAGAGATATTTACCACAGTATTCATACTATCTTACACAGACATTATACTTATATGTGTACATTTTATAGAAATGTATATATTTTACACATATTATAATGTGCATATATTTTATATATATGCATAAGTATTTTAACTTGCCTTTCCATTAGTGATTTTATGTAAGGTTATGCAACCTTGAATTATTGGTTTGAATGTACTGGAGAAAGCAAAATTTCAGCAATTGAAGTATTGTCATAAAAATTTCTGTTAACAAAATATTTTATGTTGTGTTACAGCATGTGCATGGAATTTCATTTTACATATCATAAAGGCATACATATATTGAAGAAAGGTATACTTGAACATATTGAATTGGCAGTTCTGTAATAATACTACAAGGCAAGAAGTCTTCTTCATAAAGTAATATTGATAGCTGAGGTGGCATTTTTGTGTGGAAGCATTTTAATGGAATGATGTTTGCAGAGCTGCTGTGAAACCAGCAGTTTCTGTGAAACCAGCATGTATAGGTTAGAACACTTCCTAGTATCTCTAGGTGTCATGCTTCTAATTTAAGTTGTGATCATAAAACTAGTCATCTTCCATCTAATGAGTCTTACTTCTTAATCTAGGTAAGCATGTGTGTGTGTGGTTTGAAAAGTGGGAAAATATATATATATATAAAGAATGAATTCTGATATCACATTGCCTTTTTTTTGATGAACAGTGTATACTTTCGGGTGATTGACATAACTACCACAACCTGAAAGGAAACCTAGGTCTTTCAAGGCATTTTTATTCTTTTCAAGGATTTGCTTGCTGTATATCTAGTGACATTATCACTTTATGACTTACAAAAGGAATTTGATAATCAGTATTACATATTTAGTGATCTTAAATATGTTGCACTCTTTTTTATCAGATAGCTAGATTCCAGCTAGTAATACAGCTACAGTCAGAATTTGTCATAAACCTAGTCAAAACCTATGAATAGGCTTTGCTTTTTGCTAAGCTTTTTGTTAAACTGCCAGATTTAGGCAATGCTAGTAACAGGCACTGACTATTAGGGTAGTGCAAAAAGGAATTGATGGTTCAGAGACTGGTTTTTGTCAGATTTACTGAATGTCCATAACTGGATGACCCAAAACCTTGTATGAGGTCATCAGCTGAATCATTTATCTTACCTAGGACATTGCACGTAGCCGAAACTGCTAAAATGTGCTACTACTTTTTAAAGATCGATAAAGATTTTTGAAGATATGTAAAGAGCTTTACCCAGTTAGGCTGGACTAGATGATCTCCAAAGGTCAATGCCAGCTCCTACCTTTTTGTGATCTGTGGTTCTGTGAAGTACCCTAAGTTTGCTGAAAACAATACAAGCTGTATGAAAACTGCAAACCAGTTAAACCCGAATAAGTTAGAAATCATCTTGGGTCTTCTGAACACTCTTGGTTATACAGAATGGTAACTATTTTGTGATCTACTTGGATATTTGCAGACGAGGTTTTCATTACATAAGTAAACAATTCTGAGTTTATAGAACAGACAGACATGATGCTAATCATGAATATCTTTAGCCTTTCTCTTTTTAAAGTCAGTTACTTACAGAGTTACCTTTACCATTAAAACATTCCTTTTAGGTATGTTTTTGTCCTTCTATGGTACATTTTATAACTGAAAGGAGTTAGAAAAGAACATTAAAAAATTTGCAGAATATGAAGCTTGAGATATTTTTTAATATCTTTGTCTTAAAATTACCAAAATTTCTTAAATATATCAAATTGTGAGCACATATTATAATTACGATTTAATGTCCATCTTTCTAGAAATATTCATGATTATGTTTGTCTTTTTCAGCTTACAATCATCAGCAGAGACTGACAAGCTTTTATCATAACTCTTCTTCCACTCCACTATGTGCAGTACTGTTTTTTCCAAAAACAATTACTATTATTCAAGTAGATGACCTCTAATTTCATTACCTTGCAATTTATGTATTAAACAGACTATGTAATTTTCTATAATTATAGCAAATTAAGTTTTAGTTGATGAGGTGTGTTCATCTGGTTTTACTGTAATTCCATTTTCAGATTAATAGTTTGATGTTATACAAATCTCTGATGTTTTCCTAATTAGAACCTTTTCAGGTAAAATACACTTTATTACACTTATAGCAAACATGCTAATCCATCAGGATTACCTGATAGTCCAATGTTCTGGGACGATGATAAATTTATTTAATGTATTTTTAAAGTATTAATATGGAGCATTAAATCTAAGGTTAACAATGAATGTGTAAAAATACAATATGCAGTTGTCTGATTGGTACAATATGAATTTAAACAATATTTAGGGGTTATTCCTGTTGTTGTTTTGATGAAATAAAAATATTTGCAGCTGGGCAGTTGATGTACAGTAATGACTAAAAAATCTGTACACCAGCTGAGCTGGCTGAATGGACAACAAACAGGTTTATTTTATGCACAGCTACTACTAATTCTCTTTTTCAGAGAAAGGTGTATTATTGCATCTGGTAAAACACAACACTAATTTCCAGTTATTTATGTTAATGGTCCAAGTTTCTCTGCTTGAGTACGTTGCAGCCTAGGGAGACAGAAAAGAGCCGGGCAGCTACCTGGCCCCAGGGAGCAAAAAAGCATTTCTAATCTGAATCAATACCATCCTTCAGGGAAAACATTTTTCCTGGGGATTACTGGAGAACCAAATACTCGCCCACATATTGCACCCTGCTGTAGTTAATAACAGGAATGAGCAAGTGAAAGAAAGGAGATTTGGGGCCTGGTTTATGTCCTGGAGATTCCTTCACAATGACCAACTCCCTCTGATGTCCATGTGGGGACTGGAGGAATTTCCAGGGCTGTGGTGGTCCTGCCAGGACAGCACGGCTGTCAATATATGGAGACAGTCTGGTATGCTGGCTGCTGTAGCATGTGTTTACAGACTTATCCAGCAAATGCAATTTAAAGATACAAATTGCAGAGAAACAGTCTATAAATTTTCTTCTGAGGCAAAGAAAATGCTGGCAGCCAAATGACAAGAACCTCTTCACCAAGTGAAGCTTATGAGGGAAGCAGCACTGAATGCAAGCTAAAAGCACATCATCCAACAAATCACATACTCAGGAATGTATTTTTTAACATATCTAGGATTTTTTTCCTTTAAAACGTATCTAACATTTACCAATATTTAAAAATTTAGGTATTAATTTAATGCCATTAATAGTCTGAGTTTGAGAGGCAATTCATGTTTTCTTGTCACTGGTAATCTGCTTTGGTTATTATTGACCTGTCATGAAATCACATCACATAATCTAACAACTGCAGGGAAGGCAGGGATGTCCAGAGAACAGCTGTAACCTCATTTATTCCAGAAAAGAAAGAATGGAGCACAATATGCAAGCAACAGACTATCTTTTCCTCCCATTACAATATATTTTGCTCTCACAGTCTGAATAAGAATTTATCATTTTCTTTGTATTTTGGATTTGTTAATAACACATTTAAATGAGAATAATGGAGATAAATATCTTTAATTTTCTACTTCATTTTGCCTTCAGAATACTCAGGCAACCTGCACCTTTCTTCTTTTTACTACTAATTCCTGCCACATGGTAAATTGAATACAAAACTTGAGCAAGGGAGACACTTAAACAATTAGAAAGACCACAGGAACTTAGAAAGCAGAAATTTGGAAACAGTGCATACACAGAATCTTTGAACAGTAAAACTGCATCCAGATTCACTGGCCTAACCCTCAGACTCAACCAATTCCAAGTTAGTAACAAACCTTAATCTGAAATCAGAGTCTAATCTGAGAGTGTACTGAAACCACTGCCAGCAACACACACTTGCATTGGCTAATTCATTCCTTGTATTCCACAAATGAAATTTGTCCCTCTGGTAGTTTTTATCTTCTGCACATTTTGAGGACCTTCTTTTTCCATCTGTGTTTTTACAGCACCAATTGAAATTGGATCATGATGTTATTAAACACTATGAAAATACAGTTAACAATTTACTATATTAAATAGTCTTAGAGAACAAGGTCAAGTTTTCCTATAGGTTTTCGGGAACTTGGACTTCTGTGAATAATGATTTCCAGAAAACAGCAATTTTAAAGAGTTATTTGAACAAACACTGAATGAACAAAGAAACTTCACTATCTTAAAACATTAATGAGTAGCAATTTCACCTAAAATACCCAAATTACCAGGATTTAAGAACAGAGGTAACTACTCCAACGCAAAGGTGGAAGGGTAAAGGTGAAGCTTATTCAATGTATTTTCACTGTGAGATCTATTGCATGACAATAGAGACCTTCCTCCTTCAGAGCCTTCATATGGCAGAGTTTGAACATCAGGGTTTGGGGCAACTCCAACAGAGGGTTTAATATCATGTGAGAACAAATGGACATTTCATATATACTAACTTCTATGTATTTTTCAGGCAGGCACTTTCCAAATCTGTCTGCATTGCAGTGCCGTACAGAAGATGCAGAACCAGAGACAGAAGAAGAGTGTTTTTATTAGACCTTACTAAAGCCAATAATTTATTATATCAGCCACTGGTATATGAAATGATTACCTAGCCTTTCTTCCTCTGATGTCAGAGAAAAACTGACTGGATGGTTTTTAAATTGTATTACTCAAAATAAAGTGGAAACGTGAAAAAAAACTTTGATAAATTGTGTCAATGACTAGCTAAAGTTGATAGCATAGAAAATAGTGTACAGCCAGTTTTGTTTCTCTGTCCTACTGCCTCGGAATATCTTTCCTGTACTCTTTGACTTTAATTTTCAAACATACATTTTTCTGTACATTTCTGAGATGTACAAAAAAACAATGTTAAAATAAAAAAATACAGCTTCTCCTAGAAAAGAGCTGAGGACTGGAACTGCACTAAAAGGGTTGGCACAGCTGCTTGCAAAGAACTTTCCTGAACTATACTTAAAATTGTATTCTCAGAAGACAGTTTTTATTTCTTCTTTTATATATAAATAAATATATGTTATTATATTTAAATTACACAATAATCTCTTTCCCTTTATACATCTATGCTTTTTCTTTCAAGTACACTAATGGCTACAGTAAAAGCATGATAGTTTATCATTTTGGTAGGGCTTCAGTATAATTATATTAACTTATCTGAACACCTACATTACCTAAAATGAGCTATAACTTACCAATCATCTTAATATTAAAAACAAAGCAGCAGCTTATTTTGTGAGGCAGTAGATTAAAGCTAGTTCCAGCCCTTCTCTGTTCGTGGTTTTTAGAGCATATACTCTTCCTGACACTCTACTTGATGTTTACTGTTATGCTTTGGAAACTGCACATACACTATCACTTTACTGTCTCTTAGATCCATGGCTAATAGTATCTATTCATCTTGTCTGTTGCCATCATCTTCTACCTTCTGGTTTCCATTGAAGCAGCTTTCTCAAAAACCTTCATTGCATGAAACATGTTCTTAGAATTATAATCTGAAAGTTAGTTTTTCTCTTCTTCCTTCATTTTTTTTCCCCAGATCCTATAACTACCATTTTTGAACTGGCATTTCAAAAGCAAGACCATGTATTTTCATTGTAGACACATGAAATGTCAATTCTTACCACAATTTGTTGAAAATGTTTGTACTGTCACCATATGGATTACTTTACAATTACATCATGATTTCTTTAACTCTCAAGAGCACTTCAAAGTACTCTGCATAGGAAAACTGTTATGATTATTTTATTGGTGGTGTAGTGGCCAATCGCAGCTATAAAAACATATCCAGATGACTAAATAGTACAGAAAACTTTGAACAAAATTATTTCACTGATTTTCCTGAAGTGAGCTCTGTCATATTTAAAAAGTAATAATAATAAGAAAAATATCTACACATGTCCCTTGCTGGAAAAATCCAAACTATTATGTGTTCTATAAGACATTTGATTTTCAGGTGTGCTGTGCTCTCATAATATTCCTGCAGGGTTATGGAAAATAATTATTAATGGGGATATTTGAGAATTCATGGATATAAGGTACTTTACCTTATTTTTTAAATCAAAATTTTATTTTTGGATGGCTTTAAAAATACCTTCAAAAATCCCTTTCAGAGGTCTATCACTGCAAACTTGCTTTTGCTGTAAGCTTAATTAATTTTTACATTTTAATCAATACTGATGATTATGTAAAACTACAAGTACTATTTAAATCTACAATTAATGTCGCAATGAATGTATACAAAATAAAAGGTTTCTAGCAAATATTTTTAGGTAAAGGATGTCCTGTACTTTGCACATTATAATTGAAACACTTCATTTTATACAAAAAAGCATATAGAGACATCTCATCTTGAAATTCAATAGCAAGAATAAGTTTGCTAATTGTTCCATGTTCTGTAAAATTCCTGTCCCTTCAATAAGTCTCCTCCCCTTAACACTTGCTTTCTAACTCACTGGAAAGCAGATTTTCAGTAATGTTGCCCCAAAGGCCTATGATAGTTGTTACTGACCAGTTGCTGCTTTCACAGCTTCTGCTCCTTGCTTAAGTCCCCACAGAGATATGTTTTGACTAATTTAAACACCCTTCCATTCCCAGTGAAAACTGAGAGATAAGTTTCACGATTCTGTAGCCTCTTTTAGCTAAACTGTAAGGATTGCCTTTGTTTCTAGATAATTATGGTATCCTCCTCTTGATGACTTATAGAAGTAATTTCCTCTTACAGGTGGCAAAAAAAACAAATGCAGATCAGAATTTCCACACAGAAACAAACTAACAAACAAAAAACAACCCAGGAAGAAACCTTGGCTCTGTTGAGTACAGTAACAACATAAACCACTCTATTTAGCCACATAACCCATTTTCAAAATCTACCCATTGGCCAAAATCAAAGTTTATGAAGAAGGTAAGCATGAAGGGAATGACAGATCTGCATTTAAGAACTCCAGATGACATGTATTTCATTAACTTTTGGGATTGCCCCTTGCACTCCTGTACAGTTTTGGTATCCAGAGCAGCTTATGGCAAACAGTTTTACAACTTATAATTGACTGCACAAAAAGCCAAATCTTTCTTTTAATATATTGATCTTTTGATTTTTTTGAATATTGATTTTTTCTTCCTCCCCCCCATTTATTTTATTTATTTTTAATCCATAAGTTCCACTGAGATGTCTATTGCCAGTGAAGTCAATGGGATCTCCTTTCTTCCAGTCCTGGAAGTAGTGAGATAAGGAGGCAGTATGATCAAGATCCTCCCAAGAACTGGACATAAGCTCCACAGCAGGTAAGGGCCAGTAACATTTCAGGAAGACTGTGTTCAAGTCTGCCAGAAACTTCTGACAGAGGAAAGAAGCAATGGAAGCCAAGGCCTTAACTTCATTATCCAGCTCTCACAAAAATTACAGGTCTGTTTTGTCTTCATGAAGAGTTTAAATGAGATTAATGTGGCTGAATACCCCATATGCAGCTAGACTGAGTGGCAGGGGCATGCTGCCCTGTGCCACAAACCCTTGCATCACGTGCTACCTGGCTCATTGTACCTCACAGGGGAGCATGGTCACACCACAAGACACCAACTCCCCATTTATTGTCTAAAATTCTGTCTCTCTTGCTTCCCACACAGCACAAACCTCTCAAGAAAAGCAGGGTACGTTTGGACATGGTGAACAGGTAGCTCTTGCACAGCTGGTGCACAAGGATATTGCATATCAAGGAACTAAGATTTTGGGCTAACTAGTGAAGCACAATGTCTTTTCTTTTTTCTTCTTATTTTTTGAAGATGAACCCACTGAAGAACACATACCCTGTGGTACACAACTTGCAGGCATTTACTAATGCAAAATTGTTTATGTAAAACATTTTAGGTATAATCAGTGTTTAAAGGTCCCAGATTACCCCAGATTGCCCACAGGACATTCGGATTACATTGAAGAAGCTGTCAGAGGAAACCAAACATATTACTGCAATGTAAGAAAATGGTCAAAACACTTATTACATATTCTAATGCATTTTATTTTTACCGGTCTTAAAAAAGTGAATGTATTTCTATTATCCTTGTTTGGTAAATCCCAATTCCATTTTATAGACTCAGTCATGGAAAGATTGTAAAGGAAATAAAATTTGATCTCAGAAGTTCTGATGCAAGTTCTCATAGCTATCAGACTGATAAAAACTCAAAAGAGAAAAATACTGACAAGTGAAAAATGACAATAGTTCTTCATTCCAGTTAAAGGGAGATAACGCGTACGTCAAGGAATTTAACTCCCACTAAGCTGCCTTTGAGAAAAGCTCTTAACAGTGGGTGTTTGGATCATTTTTTAATTAAAATGTGAGTTTTCTTTGTAGCCCTGGTCTAACTTTTTGATTGGTTTTGCTTCTTACAATTATATTCAACAGACAGGCAAGGTTCTTGTACACAACTGTGATATTTGCCCATTTATTTTAAAAAGGTTTCTTAAAGAATAGACTAGAATCTCACACTGAGTCATTTATGATGTCCATTCTTGGTGAAGTCAGTAGTTGAAAGACTGCCTAAGCAGTGTCCGATCATTTTGCTAACTGAATCTTCAAAAATTTACTCTGTTGTTCAAATTTGGTTTGCTATTCTACTTGACTGTTTATTCTAAAAGGAAGAGAATGATATTATAGTAGTGCATGAGCATAAGAAGAATAAAAGTATCTGATAGCAAATCAATGAACAATCTTCTCATACTATGTAAAACAACACCTGATTGCTTGAAAACTGCTACAGCTCTCGCGGTGCTATTTTTCCTTGAATATGAAAATATTCTCATTTTAGAATATTCAGATATTACAGCCACAAATGCCCACACATAGCATATCAAGAAGACTCTTAGGAATAAGTGTAAGAGACAACTCAGGAGCCTGCCTCTGATGTACTTGCCTGAATTTAAAATTAATGCAATTATATATACTGGTGAATCTATTCTTGCTTTTCAGCAGCAGCAGAGCAAAACTGGGCCCCATGACTAGTCCAGTGTGCTCAGAAACACCAACAGTGATGCAGCACAGCAACATTTCTCATTAGTGCAAAGCAGCTCATCACCCATCACGTATCATCTGTTTTCAGAAGTAACAGTGACACTGAGCCTCATAAAAAAATAACTAAACAGGCAATATGCCTGCACAGAGAAATACAGCTGAGAGTTAAGTAGGCGGCAACTCTTTTTTTTCCCACAGGCTATTGACTGGGATCAACATATCAAGCTCATGCCTCCTGTATCTGCTGCAAACCACCAGACATTCATGATAACAGTATTTTGCTCAAGTGAATCTGACCTGTACATTGACAAGTGACAGGTATTATATACCTATATATACCTAGCATGACTGAGTCCAACAACTCAATATAATGACAAAACCAGGCATGCATATTGTCAATATTCTAAAATAATTTTATATGGCACTTCCCTCCTATGCATCAAATGAAACTCTTATTAGTCTTTTAGGATCTGGAATAATTTCAGATATCATTGCTGACTGTAAATTTATCAAAGCACTTAAAACCAATTCAGACCAGCCTCTGATTTTGCATGGTCCCGAAACTTGAGTTTGCACTACAAAACATATTTCCATTTTGTTGTTTCAAGTTTATTGGTCATAAATGTCAGAGAGGCACAGTGCATCTCAATCAGAGCCCCCCAAATTATTTTTATATAATTGGTTTAGAATAAATCACTAGCCTAAGTCTGACAATAGTATTTTGTACTAATGGTCTGTAGTTGAATGTGAATTTGATTTAGGGATTAGCATAATCTGTAATGACATTTAATGTTAAATTTAATGTCACGCATTTAATGTTAAAAATATTCTTTGAGATTTTGCTGGATCCCCCAAAGTACTTATCAGTTTGCACAAACAATCCTTCATAATTTGCACAAACAATCCTTCATAAAGACAAATCTTCTTAGATTCACCTCTTTTGTGGTGAGGGGAAACTTTACAGATGAGATAAGAGGGACAGAAAGAGAGAGGAAGAGAGAGATTCAGGAGCTAGAGCCCTTCACAATACATAACCTGTGAAAATATGATTTAGTGAGGTGAACTTACTGTCATAACCACTGTAAAGATCCACTCAGTCCAATAACTTCACTCCACCATTCACCTTTGAATTCTTGTCATGTGGTAATTAGCAGTTTAAATGTATTATCTGTCCTTTTTAGTGAACCAACTAACTCCCTCCAGGACCAAAACCCAGACACCATCCTTGGTATACTTCAGTTAGACAGTAAGCTTCTTACTGGAAGTATAGATGAGGCTCCCTTGCTCTACACACTGCACTTTGACATTGTATCATCAGACCTTGAATCACTGCCCTCATACCTATAGAAATTAACAGATGGCTATAAGGGCACTCACAGAAAATACAAAGAGTCTAATAAGGGCTTTCCCTTTCATCTATCATGTTCAACTCCTCTGCCCTCTCTCACCATTTTGCATTTATTTCTGGACAAGGATCCCTGATAATTTCTAGGTTTCAGAGACACACAATCACTAAAAAAAAAGTATTGACTTTTTTTGGTAGTTTTATTCACATTAAGCCTTATGAAATTGCACCTTTTGCATTAAAAGATTCAATTCCTTTGCCTTAATTATTTTTCAAACCAATGACTTTCTTGTGATTTTAAACACCTGCAAATGCAACATGTAAATACACACAAACGGAGCCTTATGAGATTTAGCAGCTGGGAAGCAGACCAAAATACTTGTTGAAAAGGTCACGTCGCTTCTTCTGGCAAATGTACAGATGATTATTAGTCTTTTGCACTAGGCACATAACCTACATGATACAAACTATCCCCTGGTGAATTTACACGGCTTCTTCTTACAATCATCCTGGGATCCATATCTGTCCAGCCACCAGAAAACTACTATCCATCTACTGTAAAAATTACCATGCAAAATACTGAAACAAAATTCAGTTTGGTTTTACCTTCTTATTTGTGTCAGGGTCAACAGTATGAAGCACAAAAGACTTTTGCTTTAGTATATGAAAATCTTTTCTTTGGTGATGATTTGTACTTCTTGCACAAATTAATCCGTAATCTGTATTCACTTTGAGGAGTTTATCTTCAATGCATACTCACATTCCCTATCATTCAGCATTTTCTTGGCTTTCATGGACTATAAACCACAGAGATCAAGTGATTCCAAAGGAGACAGTGACTGCTCTTTCACCATGCAGGGTGTACCAACTGTGCTTTGCATCATGATGACATTACAGACAGTGCCTCTAGATCTGGCTTTGCTGCATGATGCCTATGCATTGACCCAACTCCAACTTCAGTTGGATGTATTCTTCAAGTATAAGTAGGAAAAAAAATCCCAACCAACTATTTAAATATTATTTTAGTGAATTAATTACTATGTATCATTTTGAGAACTCTTGCTTTTAATACTTTGTATTAAAAGATGCTCGCACTGACTGACTCTTAATATGAACACAATATATGAAATAGAAATGTAACAACAGAATTTTTCTGCCACTTTTTCAGTATACAGATATGCAAGCACTTCCACAACTCTAAGTGCCTGATGATACAACATGATTAAACAGTCAGTCTTGCTCCTTTTTTCTTCCCAATTGTGTATGTCTGATTTTTCAGAGCTAACATCATCTCATGCATTATTGCAAATTTTTTAATGAGTCTGAAATTATTTCTTTTTGCTTGTACCCTTGCATCTTTCCATAGGGACCAGTCTGTTCTGTGCAATTTAAAGAAAAGCTTTTTCAGGAGGACTGTTCAAACACTTTGTTTGATGTCTGTTATTCGCTTAAATAACATGACAAAATATATTCTCATTATAAATTGTGATATAAACAAGCAGACTTTTAAACTCACTTAAAATAACAGAGATATATTTTCCTATTTTTTCTTCATAAAGCATTTCCATTGATAAATTATATGACTAAGTTTAAGCCACATAGACATTGTCTTTTTTTAATTATTTTTTGAAATATCTGCAACAATGAAAGCACTGATTATCCTTTTGTGGTCAGTCAGCTGAAGGGGTTGAGATACAAAAAATCAGTTCTTTTTCCAAAGAATAAAAGGTGAAATTTTCATTATTGAGATTTCAAGATCGAATTAAATCTAAGTTTACAAGAAACAAAAAAAGACTCAGATATTCTGTTCAAGCCATAATACCAGAGGAAAAAGCAACTAAGAATGATGTAATGGTAATGTAATTGCAGGACTGATGAAAACTCTTCTATTACTCTGACTCTGAAAATCAATCATTGGCATTGTGTACAAACTTAGCTGAAATAACTTCATGTAGTATTCAATTTAATGACAGTTCTGCACCAGGTCTTCATGCTATGAGTTCCCTAATATATTAATTACATCATTCACCAATAATGCTTGCTTTAAGAATAGGACAATAGGTAGATCTCTACCAGCTCACAGAGCTACAGGCACTTTTTCATTGTTTTCTTACCTCTCCAGCACATTAAATATGAACTAATTATCAGAACAATTCCGGATATATTTGTGTATGAAGGTTGTTTCATCTTCAACCATGTTTTTACTGCATATAAAAATATAATTGTGAAACAAAGAAATATATTTTCTTGCTCAATTTTTCATTAGCCTTTTTTCCTTGGAGGAAATGTACTTCTATCCTTACTATTAATTTCAACTGGTGCTCACCTATGGAAGGCCTGAGGAATCTAACCTATACATTAATTTTAAAGAGGCTTTGATCAACTGCCCAGAGAAGCTGTTAAAATTGGCAGATGGTAAGAGAAGTAGTATTTCAGCATAGTGTTTTGGTGCTCCCACAATCACTGACATGGTCAGGAACCTATTGATATTCCTGAATTGCCCACTCCTGAATTAATAAACTTCCACCAACTGCATTCTTTAATGGGACTGCTCTATGCCCATCCCATAATTAACACTACAATGGATACACTCCATATAAAAATTAGAGTTTGGTACCATCTGCATCTCTGTGATACATCTGAAAAAGAGCAGCAGAAGAGCAATACAGTGTTTGCAAACACTAGGAACTGAAGAATATTTGTCCTTTTCTCCCTCATCGCAGTAAGCTTCATGTCCTCTATATCCACTGGCAAGGAAGACCAGTGCCACAGCAATCACAGAAATACACAGCCAGACACTGCCAAGCTGAAGCCTCTTGAATATTGCATCAATAAAATTAATTTTGGTTCCTTTCCTCTTCTCTACCACTGATTTTCCCCCAGGTCTGTAAATCAGCTCAAGTGGAAATTAGCCACTGGGCTCCAGACCCAATTGGGAAGACTGTGTGATTGAATAAACTCCTTTCAGAGTTTTCTAAAATCAGGTTAAAACAAAAACACCAGGATTTTACTACAAAGAAGCAGCAAATACATTGCCAAGTGAGGTTTTTTGAAAATGGTTCTCAGAGGGTTCTAACAAACACAAAAATTACTGTTGGTACTATGAAGAATATTGTGGAGGAATCTCTGTCCTGATACTGATTTGCAATTTTTTGTTATTTGTAATGAAACAAAGAAACAAATCAGCTAACTGAGGTGCAATTGCATTAGATATTTATCCTGAACAGCTAAATAGTGCACTGTGAGTATTACTCAATGTTGTGGTCAGAAATAACTTTAAGAATACAGGTAAGTTAGCTTTTAAGTGGCCTAAAAGAGAAAGAAATATTAACCATAAACTGAATCTTTCCCATCACCGTTATTTGCCTTAGTGTTCACAAACTACCAAACTCCAGAAAAATAACAGAAGAGATGATCTAATTGTTTTGCCCCTTATATGAAAGTTTGATTAAAGAGGTCTAGAAACAATATTTACAGACAGAAATACAATTTTCTTAACCAAACTATTCTCAGAGCAGAACACAATTTACAAGTTTCTTTAACGTGACAGTGATATTTTTTTGTGTCTAACATTCTTGGAATCTATTTACTCTCTTGCCTTTGCCAACATGACATGTCCACAGACCACACAGTTAAGCAGAGTGCCTATATTACTGATAAGATAAACAACAGTTTTTATTTACAAGCATCAGGTGTAATTGGTAAATAAGTTGAATAATATGTATGGAAAATAGAGTGGTATCTCCAGCAGAGAAGAACTGAGAACATTCAGCAGTGCAACGTGGGAAGTCAGTTACCTTTACATATGTAACTTATGATCAATGCCTTAAAGACTAAATGTCTTGTCACAGAGCTTCTGTTGTACCTGACTTTGCCTGAAGACACTGATAAAATAGGTTTTAAAAAGACAAAAAACTTTTTTATTTTCTTCTTCTTCTCAGAGTTCTGAAAAAAACTCAGCATGAAACTTGTCAGAGGCAGAAATTTCCCTCAGGAGGTAGACCTAACGTCTCATTAGACATTTCCTTGATTTCTGTTGTGTTTTCAGATTTTTAATACTTGATTATTTTCAAAGGTCTTAGGTAGAATGAATATAATTGCAATTAAATCCTCTCTCGATGCCTTGAGATCTGCTAATTGAGCATCCTGGGTAAGAGCTCAATGTTATTAAGTATTGTGATTCTAAAAGAAGGGAAAAAAAATAAACAAGCATTGTTTAATTTTCATTGCAATATGGGGATAGCTTTTTTTTGCAAGATTCACAGCTAAAATTATTTCCTTCATACTTCATTTCCAATCAACATCTGCTGTAATTGATTTCCCTAAAAAGCTTTGTGTAAAGATTTTTTATGAAATAAACTGGATATTTAGTGACTCGGAACATTTTGATATGGAAACTTAAGGTCTCTTTACAAATAAAATAAAAACCTCATTTTATGTCTTGGGGAAAAGTGTTCACCAGTTTTGTCCCAAATTCATGAAGGTTTCACTCAGCTTAAAATTGCATATTAGAAAAAAAACCATTATACAGGTATATAAAATTATTATAAATGTAACTATTTATAAAACAATATCAATGACAAAAAATAATTTAAAAAAATCTGAAAAAGTTTGGCTTAGCTACAGATATAACAACTGTTTACCTTTAGTAAAATTGGTTTCTATTTCAATATATTTTTATGGTATTAAAAAAAAAACAGAAACACATGAGAACAGGTGAACAATTAATTATTTCAAGTTAAAAAAGAAATACATATCCTTATCTCTAATGTAACAAGAAACCTTACTTTTTAAAGCAAAACAAAAATTAAGATCAAAACAAGTGATAAATATTAAGATATTAATAACAATTGTCAACATTTGCTAGAACGGGTGTGCTACTTTCCATAGTTTTTTGAAAGTGTTCAAAGAGTTATGTTTTTCTTAAATGTATCTGTCTTATACCATTGCATGATTTTCCTAGAGTAGTAAATAAAACAAAATTATGCAAGAATCATATTGGACTCTTATCTTAAACTTTTACCACACATTATTAAAGCTGTACGATTCTAGACAGGTAGTTCTGGCAGCCTTATGAAAATCCAAATTCTTACATTTATTTTGATACATTTCCCTTAAAAATAGGCAATAAAAATGAACATTCAGCTCTAAATTCTCTGAAAGCTGAGAATGTAAATAGTCCATTGAAGTAGATAACTATTTTAAGTTTTTCTCTAGACTTATGAGAATATTTTCATCAAGGTCTATAATCTCATATATATCAACCACTATTTTTGAGCTCACTTTTTTCTTGACATTCCCCTATACAAATAACCAAAATCTAGTTACAGATTTCCATAACACTGCTTTAACTGTTGGTTTTAATGATGATGGCAATTATTTATTTCATAAATCATTCCCTAAAATGATCCCAGCTCATCTTCTCAGCCTGCTGAGATCTTTGCATGACGACCTCTACACAGACTTTCTGTGCACATTTTGGCTGAACTGCTGACACCTGAAATGACCAGGAGTGTGAAATATCTCTACTCTGTAAATACTTAAGTACTCACTCTTGGTTCCTGCTGACTTTTTGCTACCTTCTTATGCAATGTACTACTGTGTGTAACAATTTTTTACAGTTGCAACATTCTTGCCGCTTTTATCAGCTCAATTATTTGTAGTGATATGACATAAATTATTTTGTAGAAAAAATACATAGGTTACGGTTTAGCAACAGGTCAATTATGGGCATTATAAAATTCAGGTGTGTGTTTTTGAAAATATCAATCTTCTATTGACCAAGATATTGCTTAGCTAAAAAGAAATTAATAAAAGGATGTCATTTATCAAGTGATGATTAACTATCCAAGTATATTTGACTGCTTATATTGACTGTTTCTTCATGATAGGAACACAGTTCACTTCAGTTTATTGTGGTTTCATTCCAAGTAGTTTTTCAGCTGGACGAACACAGTCTTACTCTAGACACTTAAAAGAAATTGAGTTAGTAAGCTGCTTATCCGAGATAACTTCCTGTAGCAGTGGGGGGAAACTATAATGGCTGACCAGCAGATCTCACTCACTTTTTCTGTAGTGCCTTGGTGGACTTTACAACAGTGACAGGAGGATTGTAAAATCTTGATCTCAGTGGAAAAGCACAAACACTTAATTTCATTTTTCCAGCAGAGGGGATAAAAGTGATGTAGAATCCATGCATAATCTCAGAGTTATTAATTTCACTTATGAATAAACATGAATACTAAAATGAGACAGGCTGAAGGACAGTCTCTTCTAGGGATCTGAACTCAACAATAATACTTTTCATAAGATCCTACCATAGAGGTCTGCAACCCAATCTCCTGCCCAAAGCAGTGTCAACCACAAGGTGAGCACTCCTAAGCCTCAAGAATCTTCCCCCCACCCCAATATTAATCAAGTGTTCCATTTACATGCATACATGCATGTGTCCCGTGACATCCAAAATGGGAACCAACCCCTCAGGGTCTCCAGACACTAATCCCAAAACAGCTGGATCTCCTAAAGGTCACCAGTGACTTTCCTAAATGATCAAGTTGCATTTGCAGGACTACAAAGTGTTGCACATGGAGTCCAACAACTGTGGCTGGGATGAGCTTGGATGGCTCAGTGTGCAAGGTGTGTGTGTGGGAAGGGCATGCACAGAACCCCACAAGCTTGCACAGGGAGCAAGTGCTTAGCCAGCATGTACTGCCTCCCTCCTTTGAAAGAGTAATAAACAGCCCAATGAATAAATAATGAAATATTCTTTGAGACAAGGGGAGGAACTTTTTTTGCCAGCAGAAGACTGAATTCCAATTGACCATAACAATTCCATTTCTTCTGAGAAATACATAATAAACCTTCCTAATCAATACCTGGTTGCCTACATATTAGAAAAGAACACTAGTATTAATTATCATCAACACTTATTCCACTCATTCCTTATGTATACCACTTAACTGTTATATCTATAACTTAGTACATCCAATGCATGTTACCTTCAATATCACAAGTCGATACTTTACTGATTATAGTCACCTTCCTCACACAAAGGAGCAAATATGCTTACTTAGATTCAACTCAATAAAGCATTTATTAACACTGAATTACTGTCTCAGCTCAGCAAATTTTATCATCTTTCAGAATATAACCACTGCATTTATGACATATATGCAGTGTTTCCAGATAAGCATTATATGTACCTTTTAATACAGTGATGCTAGCAATATCTGCAACTATGTAAACTGCAGTGGAGATAGCAACAGAAGAAAAATCCATACACGTGTCTTCAATCTAACTTGCCCCTCAACTAAGCACCATGCAAGCCCTCTCTCAACGCACATCCACAGACTCCAAGAACAGACGTGGGTTTCTTCTGAATATGGGTATTTAGGGGTGAATATAATTTAGTAATTCTTAGTGTGTAGATGAGTCTGCATGAGCGTTTGCAAAGAGCTGTGGAGACAAGAAGAGACCAGAGGAATTTTATAAACCACTGGATGCCTCAAACAAATAAATATGTCAGCAGGAAAAACAGTGTGAGGGCAGAAGCAAGCTGTGATAGCAGCTGAATAGTCCCTTTGTCTCAACACAGCCTCCACAGATTTTTGTGCCCAAATCACATAAACAGTTTGTCTGCAGCATGGCCAAATTCTGCAGCAGAAGGATCAGTCTTACTGACACAGAGGTTACAGTGATTTTTCTTGGCACAGAAGTGATGGAGGAAAAAGCTGTGTATCCTGGCAGTATCACTAGGGAGAATCTGGGAAGTTCTAGTAGGAAAACAACTGGTTGTGAACTCTGCATGGAAATATTTTTCAGGTAATAGTCAAATAATAAAATTAAAATTAGATAATTAAAATTAGGTGTAAAACATCTAATTTTAATTTTTTTATCTAATTTTATTTTTTTTAAAAAATATACTCCAAAGTATAAAAAACTCCAAGCAAATAATTGAGAAATTTGAAAAATTTCAAAAATTTTAAAAATTCTGAGAAATGTGTTTGCAAAATGTTTGTGATTCTTGGTTAAGAAAAATAACTGCTAGAGGAAATAGGAACATGTTCCCATACTTCATAATTATAGAACAACTTAATTTCATATTTTTACATTTTAAAAGGTGGAAGTCAAGATTTTAATTTACCAAAACACAAGAGAATTACCAACTTACTTTTTATACCTCCCAGTTTACTTCCATAGGTAATTTCAAAATTTCCAATAACATCAATTAAAAAAAAAAGCTTATGTTTTTTAATGATCTCTGGTTTACTTTAAGCAGCAATTAATAGTACTATTTAGAAAAGGAAGACAGTAAATTATCCTTTCCTCTAAGAATATTGTATTTAAACTTAAATATTATATTTTATTTAAAAATTAAATCTCTAATCTAATACTATTCCCCATCTTTCACATCTTATACTATCATTATTCAAATGGGGGACAGTCACAAGCGTTTGCTTTTTGAAAATCAGTGAGCCAAAAAGTAATGCATATTGCACTGCATTTTTCTTCAAATAACAACAATAAAAACCAATTAGGAAAATTCACCAGTATTTGTGCATGTCTAGAAGGTAGAAGTATTTAATTTCTCAGAGTATAATACTGCTAATGTTTTCAATTTAGTTTAATTTAAACTAAATTATAGTTTAGCTCTCTAATGTCATTGTTTTACTTAATGGCCTTAATTCAGGCCTGATGTTCAGATTAGTAGCTTTGATTATTCTGTTTATATCAGCAACTGCTTCAGTTTACATACAAAGGACTCCAGAGCTTGGGGAAATAAAATCCATGATTCACTAAGACTTATCACATTAGATTATTATAAATAGGGAAACGATGTCATTGGCATCAAAGCAAATGAACACATATTTAAATAGATAGCAGATGCAACAGATAAAGACTGCAGTCCAAAAACAATTTGTTTTGCAATAACTTTTTAAAGAAGAAATAACCTTTGAACGTTTATGGTTTCTTGGTTTGTGTGCCATCAGCTTCATAAACCTGTTTATTCAAAGTTGAAGCATCTTTTTTTTGTTTTCTGGCAACTATAACATCAAAATAAGAGAACTAACTTGAACATGTTCTCAAAAATGCTTTTCCGTTTTTTGTTGTTGTTGTTGTTTTGTTTGTTTGTTTGTTTTGTTTTTGTTTGTTTTTGCCTAGTAGTCAACTTCTTTTCTATGAATCAACACTCACACACTTCTGTACATTGCTTTCATTCTTAATAGCTGCTTTACACCAAAACGTCAGGACTAAGCTTGATAAACATAACTAAAGAGTCACAGAGGTCATTACTGATTACTAGAAGAGAAATGAAAATTCATCTGCCCTTAGTGTCTCTAAAATGCTGTATTAAACAAGCCTCAACAACATCTAAAAAAATCACTAAATAAAACGAAGTGTTTCACCAATCATTAATTTAGCATTATAATTAATATCTTAACTAAAAATAATTATAATTCCTAGTGAAAAGCATAGGCAGAAGTCCAGAACTACCAATCATTCTGAATATCAAATTTTAATGTCCTGGGTACCACTTCTGGTTCTTTTTTTTTTTCCTTGCAGTTGTAACGAAAACTCAGTCAATTTCTTACCAGTCTTTGGAGATTATCAGACTACCATGTTCCTGTAACAATTAGTAATTCCAATGCTCTAGGTAATATTCCAGTAACTACAGATCAGATTCAGTATATACACAAATGAACTGGCACCGACTTGAACAGCCAATCATGGCAAATCATTCAAGGACTAGTACTTTCTTCTGAAAATTATATTCATTTGTTTTCGACAGAAGGTTGAAAGGTTATGTTGGTTTATTGCAATGGAATTATAAAATCATTCTGCAAGTGGCATTATCTAGAGAACTGTAGCAGAATCTATACTGTACAAACCAACAGATCTTTTTGACTGGTAAGCCTAGAAAGTGAAAAATGAACGTGCTTTTTGAAATATCTATCAGAGGTGTCTGGACAGTTTACAATGGAATTCAAAGTCACATATTTTTGTGGAAATGAGGTGTTAGCGCTTTACTGAATATGGTACATTAAGAGCTGTCTAAGTGGCTGATGCATTACGTCTTATAGGAGAGAAAAGCTGAGGCTACAAGGCTGAAATGCCTATAGTTTGAATATAGAGAAACAAACCAAAACCCAGAAGATTATTTATCATTAATATGATTGTCTGTTTTCACGGATTGCTGTATGGTAAAATATGTTCTGCAAACCACTTATTTGAACATGAACTTCCCTATAATTGTAAGAAAAGCCTAAAGGAAGCTAGATGCAAATGTCTATAGGGCACATTTAAAGCACAGAAGTCTTCAAACTTTTCCAAAGTACAAAAGAAGATAAAAACGCACATCTAGGGCTCATCTCCTTTGTAAGGTGAGTCAAAAGTGAAAAGAGTAATAGCTTTCCCAATGGTGTTCTATAAAGAGCAAAGAAATAGAACATAAACAGGAAAAGATTACAGACGCTGGAGGAGGTGTTACCTGGCAGAAGTAAAGGGCAACAGAAGAAAATGCATTAAAAGCAAACGAGATGTTTCTATTTCTAAAATTCAGGTAGAACTCACTGAAGCATACACAAAACAACAACAGGTTTAATATGTCTGCTACTTGTTAGGCTAATAAAGCTGAATTAGAAAAATTGTATATGCGTATATTTGGTAAAAGGTATTGCACTATTGATGTAGTAGGAGCAGGAGGCCAGTAACCTTCATTAAAACTAGGTTACGTGGTCATCTGCACAGATCTTGGCTGCAATGCAATGTGTATTTTCTGAAAAAAAGATTTCTGAGAGATCATGACCTTTCTGAAGAATAGACTAGTATCCTGCAGAGCCAGGATCTGTGGTCAAGAATCAATACAGACTTCTGGAGGTGTCTTGTTTGGTTTAATGGAGAGTGAGCAAAACAGCACAATGTGCCAAATAAATCCATAGCACTATTCAAATGTCACCTGAGGTGCCTTCAAGGTTAACAGTCATTGCAATCAAATAAGCTGTCAGAATGGCAGGAAGCTTCCATTCAGTGAGAGGTCTAAGGTCTAATGTGGTAATTAAACCCAGAATACAAAATAAACTCTTCTCATGCAGTGTACCAGTGTGCAGGACAATCTTAATGAATAATTACCATTGCTGCTGCTAATGGTAATGAAACCTTTACCTCTGCTCAGGCAACTTTGCCTTCTTGCAAGCACCTGGCGCACTAAGTGCTTTCTCATGTTTCTAGTACCATTCCTTTTGCAGTTTTCAAAGAAAAAAAATCACTAAAAGTAAAATAAAAAATAAATTTTTACCACTTGTTACTACTCATATCCACAGAAAGCACATTCACTTTTCAAACAGCTCACAGTGCTTTAGAGACTGTAACACCAGTTACAGCTGTCACAGAACACATCCTCTCATATTTTATATTTTATTTATCTTTTGAGTCTAAGTTTAGAGGTGTTGAGACACTGTGACTCTACAGGCCTGCACAATCCTGAAAACACCTCAAGTGCATTCTCCACCCTGGAAATCATGTTGGTCGCTTACGGAAAGACTATGGTATAGCTTAAAAGCTACTACTCTTCCTTCCTTACTAAAATTTTACTGGGGAAAAACCAAAACAAACTAATAAAAAGCAAACAAACAAAACAACAACAACAAAACACAACAAAACTCAAACAACCAAAAAAACCCCAAAACAACCAACCAAACTGAACCAACACAAAAAAACCCACAAAACAAAGCAAACAAAATACCAACACAAAAACCAAACAACAACCAACCAAACAAAGCCACAACAAAACACCCAAACAGAAAACCATCTGCTATATATGTGACTGCATAGGGGAATGAGAAGATTATGGACAGGACTGTTCAGAGCATTCCCAAATTTAAATCTGCTGGTCATAAAGAGGGATACCTTCCCTAAAGGCAAGCCCTCTACTTGAAGGAAGTCAAACGCAGCTGGCTGCCCAACAGGCTTCTATAAAAGCAAGGGCTGGCAGAAGTCACCTCTGCCCAAACTCCAAACATCACACTCATTGAAGTACCATCAAAAGAAGAATATAGGATATTTTGAAATGTCTAATATTTTAAGGAAAAAGCCTTGTTGAGTAGGCCTTTGCTGACTCTTATTTTACTGCCTATCCTCTTTAAATGGATAAATCAGACTGGATTTCCATTGTGCCGAAAGCCTGTCTGCAACGCCTAGGAGCATCAAGAAGCATCAGGCAGCATTTTTCAGAGCTGAGGCAGTTGCTATTCAGCAACAGTTAGAAAGGGCCTTCAAAGGGATTGCTGAGATTTGGCCTTGTAGACCTAAAAATGCAAACCTTATCCAGATACAATTAGCTTAAAAGCTTCTGTGATTGAATAATTGAGTATATGCATACTGCAAACTAAAAGAGGGCAAGAAGAAAGCTCAAGCATAGGATCTTTCATCACCCATTTAATTGCTTAATTGTTAGCTCATTCATGGCTCTGGTCACATACAGGAGACTTTATACAGCAATTAGTTTCAGTCACAAGACTGGGTGGTATCAGGACCCAGTCTACCAAATATCCTGAAAATGTAGCACTTCAAGAGAAAAAGAAGAGCTTTCACATTAATGGTCTTTGACCTAATCAACTATATTCGCCTTAGTTCCTAAGGCAAAGTATGAATTATTTAGTTCTTCAAGGATGTATTAAAGAACAACAGGAAAATTTTACTTTATGCTGGACTAGATATTCTATTTCCTTGAAAAAATCAAAGTCTTAAAGTTAGAGAATGTTAAGCTTTTAGAGTAAATGATTTAATAGTCTCCTAACTGTGGAATATACAGAGCAATAATTCTGACAAAAGGTGACTTATCTTTCTGGGACAGCTATCAAATTGCTTGTGCAGATTAAATACGTGCTCCAAACTGTATGCATACAGGTACTAAAATCACAACATACTGCTGCAAATGTCCCAAATCATCCCTTGTGTAACTCTATTGAAGCCAAGGGAATTATGCCTGGGAGACATCCGTCACATTTATAGACAGATTTCAATCGCTGTGACAGCAGAACAAAGGCCCCCAGCAGGAAGAACTCTGCCAAAAGTTCTCAGAGAAAGAGTGCAAAGTGTAGGCACACGAGCCCCATTACTGACAAGTTCAAGCTGAAAAAGTGACTGAACAAGAGTAGTTAGAAAAGTTTTGACCTACTGCCTCTTCCCTGCATGAATAAGTGAAATCCCCGTTTAACCCCAGGAAGGTTTTTAAGGCTGCTTTCCAGGTGGGCCTTAGAACCATTAATACAACCTACAGTATTTCCATCAACTTGATAAATGCAAATGCCATGTCTCAGATCATATCAGCAATGTACTGGGGTAAAGTAGAGAAAGAAATAATTGCTCAAGATGTTAAACTGCCCAATAATTTTCATACAGTTTCCCTCCATCCATCCCAGCTAGGACACATTAAATAAATGCAAACTAAAAATAAAGGAGTAAAATAAAACACACATGAATTTGATTCATAACATATGTGCAATGGACTTGTAATTTCCATTTAAAAGTTTCTGGGGATGCCTGGATTCAAGTGACCATTAGAAAGTCAATAGTAACAACATGCATACACACAGAGTATTTGTCCCATTGTAAAAGAAGGTACTGTTCAATGAATTCAGTGACAGTGAGATTATTTCCCAAATAAACTGACACCTTAAAGAACAGATGTAAGTATGATGACAGCAACTACAACACTTGCTTTTGCCTTACTCTGCTCTTGCCTTAAAAAGGAGGTTGCTGTTGAGTACTGACACAGCTACTCCCTCTCACTATCTCCTTCACCTTAAAATTGCTGTAGACTGAAATAATTAATGAGGCTTAGAGCAGAAAGAAAAAAGTAAAAGTGTACAGACGTACGGCTTCATCAAGAGAAATGGAGATAATTGAAAGTGGACATTATATATCACTATATTTAATAAGACAATCAAGAAAAGAAAACTAATGGCAAAATAAGTATTTTTTAAAAAATACACCTAGGAAATTATGGTAAATGAAATTCAAAGGTAGAAATACTAACCAAAAAATTTGGTTAATAAGCACAGTGGCTAATTTTTTTTCATCCTGCCAGTCTTAAACAAGGTTAAAGAACTGATGCTTAGAAAGTGAAATCTCTAGGGAGAATTCTAAGTCCAGCAAATAACTGAGTACAAATCAGACACTTGGGTAGCTCTGTAATAAGGTTATTCACTATAGATGCACTTATGTCATGAAGCCAAAAATCATGTAAGTAATAAAACAGCAACATTACTAAAAGGACAATTGCCAGTAGATCCCAAAACAGGACATTGGGCTAAATTAGAGCAGTGTTTACACTTACTGTTGCAGAAAAAAACGACCCAAACCAAACATTTATTGACTTGTGCAAATACCTAATGGTCCTGTTTCATTGAAAATCTTTTTTGTCTATATATTTAGAACCAGGAAAAAAACCTTTTTTCCATAGCAGTCTGTATATCAAGTACTGTGTAGTCACACAGTCAATAGCAGTGCCTGCTTCTTTTTGGAAAAGGATGCAAACAAAAAATGGCCTAGAATACAGAAGAACATTAAAAATGTCAAACTTGTGAGGTGGTCACCTATCAATTAATTAAATAAATGAAAATCCTATGATATGTTAACTCAAGATGCTCTATAAAAGACTGCTCATCAGATTTCAACATTTTTTAACAAAATGCAGTAGTGAAGAATCTGAAAGATTCATATTTCATATTGATTCGTCTTCCATTTTTAACTAACAAGCCTTTCACTGATATCGTTTTTAATAAGATTTTATTGCAATGAAATTTGCATATTATCTGAGGACATTTTCTCAGTAGCTTGTTTTGGTTCTTAGTTATCTACACAGTGTACAATAAGCCAAATGAGGCTGGAATCAAATTCTTCTATCTTTTGCACTTTATTAGGAAAATCACGTTTTTCTGAAGTTCCTTTAATAAGGTTGTGTCAAACATTCATACTGGGTTAACCTGAAGCATTGAACATCCCAGAAGGATACATGCCAGTCATATCGAAGCTATCAACTCTGCATCAACCAAAAAGCAAATTTTTGTCACTGCTTCTAGACTTCTGGATATGACACCCTCGAGGAACTATATGTATTTGCAAAAGCAACAGGTAACTAAGTAGAAAGTCAGTACAAGAGAAGACAGTTTCAGGTAGAAATAAATAATCTGGCCTGAATGGCCCACTTATGAGGAGATCAAAATGTCACATGCAAAACATTCATGGAAAGTTTGCAAAAACAGAGATTACCATCAGGCATAAGCATTTTCTTTTTACTAAATACACATTAGGAAAACTGTTCATTAGTGATGTGGAAGGCTTTTGTTTTTTAAATAAACAAATATCACAAATGTAAGTTACAAATGTCCAATGTACACAATGCTACTGAAGCCCCTACCATTACCATACTTTTAGAAAAAATGGGTAAGAATGTCACATATATAGGTATATGTGACTTTCAGTATTTAATTACAATAATTATGTCTTATTATCTCAGTGGATGTAAAAAGTCCACACTTAAAGTAGCTTTTCATATATTATGAGTCATTTTACTAACAGTCGAAGTGATCTAAAGTCAGAAGACTCATATTTCTGTATTTCTGAGAAATCAAACACAAAGATGATGCAGCACAGTGAGTCTTAGCACTGGAGTCTCTGGGGCATATTTTAATAGATTCCTATTCTAAACTCACTTTTATTCTTTCTCTGCAGTGATAAAACATAAAATTTAATGTTTACATTTAAAATCTGTCTGTTAGAATGCCTATGATACTCAGCTGTTATTAAGGGAGCCTTGGGCAAATAACCTACTAGTTTAGGAACATCAAGAATATTCCTAAAGCTAGATGTGATGAAAATTGCTACTAAGACAATAGAAGAGAAAGGTAGGTAAACCAAATCGTGTGTTTTCAAGGCTTATGTCTAGTTATTCTGAACTGCAATACCACTTATGATCTAGGGAGTCTCCCACATTTTTTATCTTGGAGGGTGTTCCTGCATTTACAAGTGATCCAAGGACTTAGAACCTGTTGCCTAAAAGTCCCATCATGACATGCTTTACAAACACACAGCAATACAGAAGTGTAAACTGTATGAGAAAGTGGGATGTAGAAACTGGCAGAAACAATTGAGCATTCAACAAAAGACAAAATAAATTAGGGAGCTATAATATTCTTCCCCCAAACCAGGGTTTAGACAAAATTATTCTGACAGCTCTTACATGCAGTGCTACAGCAACCAGTATTTCAGACTGAACAGGAATATTTCTGTCTTTTCTTATTTTTACAGTCAAGTAATCAAAGCTCTGTTTTCTTTCCTAATAAAATGGGTACATGTAGGTTGCATGCCAGGACAGACTAAATTGTACCCTCAGTCTAGCCTGCACAGAAGGAAACAATCTCAAACAGATTGTTCATGTCATGCACTGCTGTCAGTATTACCTGCCCTTCAATCTATACGCTCCCAGAGCCTACTAGTGCTATTCATGGTGTGATTAAAACCTGTTGTTTTCATATCCATCCATCAAATGGAGCAAGATCACAGTTGTAGCCTTCCAGTGGGCTCTCACAGGAACTGCAGAAAATAAACCCTTAGGTGAAAGCTACACAAGAGGATGGCAATTAGTAGAAAAACCTTTACTGTCAAAGGAGCGTACACCAGAGAGAGCTTGGCTGGAACACTGGAGTTGAGGCATGGTCTGAGGTCATGGCAGGTCTGGAAGAGCAACATTGCTCACTGTCCAGCTAAGCAAGTTTTAGCTGAAAAATCTGAGACACATTAAATATGGAGGTCTACAGCGCCATTTTTGCAAAGACACTGCCAAGGTCAAAATCATACTTTCAATAATCTTGACTGTGCTTTGTCCTTTATGCCATTACTACACTGTTTTGTTTTGTTTTTTTTTTTTATCCTGGTGAATTACCACTCTTTCTCTTTATCATCTGGGATGTTTCAAGGAGAGCTGTAACCTCACTATCTCTCTAATGTATCACTGTATGGGTAAAACATTAAGAAAGAAAACAGTGGGATTTGGGAGTGGGGGAGGCTACACCACTTATTTGATAGACTCAAGAGGCTAATCTTCAGCTACATCTTGTTCATTAGTCTAAATATACATTTAAAACATCAATGTGCTTAAAAGTACTTTGTCAGTACCCATTAAGAATGCGCATTGCATATTTCAGACATGCCTTGATAGTAATAGGCACTGAAAAGCAAGGACTGTTCATCTTTTTAATGAGTGGTTTTCCCTCTGAGTGCACTATGAAGCTATGATGCACCATAAAGTGACACTGGTATGCCCCGTGGACATGCAAGAGCAACCTATTCTGTGAAAATCAGGCAATTAAAAAGCGCAATGTGTGAGCATGGCTTCAAAATTGCTATTCTTTCAGTTCTTGATTTCAAATCCTACTTCTTTACACTGATATAAGGGAGGAGAGATGATGTAACAAGACCTGTCTGATGTTGGCTACCTACACTGGAATGTGGACAGCTGAAAAGAAAGATCCACTGTAAGGTTATTTTTCCACCTCTGATACATGATACACTCTTTCACATCATTCTGCTAATGTAGCTACACTGTGCAAGTAAATATCCTGCAGCAGATTGACTAATTGCATCTGCCAGTTAAGGACAGAACTATGTCTATGCTGCTAATCACCCCCAGGCCACGTAGTGAATAACCTCCTCAGTGGTTGGACGGGCATTATAGTGGCCCACATTCCAGTCATACTCCCTCATGCAGTGTCTTTATGGCCATTAGACATAATTGTTTACTTTTTTCCAAGTTGTTTCAGTTCGAATACCTGAAATAACAAGAAGGCTGTAATTCAACCTGTCCTCACAGAGTAGTGTGTACACAGCATGCTGCTAAGGGAAGGAAGGATATGGCATTAGAACATATGGTGTGTTTGGAAGTACATGGTCCATTGGGATAGCACAGAGGACTGTGTAGGGCAGAAGAAACCAAACCTGGCTTGGTCCTGGGTGAGGAACAATTTGTCCTTTGAATGAAGCGTCTCTTGAACTGCAGCTTAGTTCACTTTGGAGGGAGGAAACACTTAGTTTTGCTTCACTGGAAAGGTTGGGAATTAAGTAATGTGTCTACCACTTCACAAAGAAGCAGCTGATTTATTTGACATTGCCAACACATCCAAAGTGACCTTTTCCATGGAAGCTGCAGGAACTGGTTGTGTAAGGATACATCTGTTGTGCCAGTGGTGCTGTAAAATGTGAAGACAGGAGTATAGGGCTGCACAGCTAAGGACAGGGCCAGTGGCAGGGGAATGGTGCCACAGAAGTTAAGATCGTGGTCACTGGTAATGATGGAAATGAACTTCACCAGGCAGCTCTAACACTATTCACACTGCTACTGTGGAAGTGCCAAATCCTGTTACTCCTAACAACGTCAGATAGGCGTGAGCGGATGCAAAGTACTGCTTCCCTTGGGGTAGTGGCCTAACTGGGAATTATGAGTATGAATTCCTGTTGTGAAGGTCCAATATTCTTTATTTTAAAAAATAAAGACCAAAAAGGCAATTTGTGCCTCTAAGAAGGATATAGAATACTCCTAGCATTAGCACAATGGGCGATAACACAAGCAACTGGACTCGACATTCAAGACGGGGAATAAGAAGATTGCCAGATATATCTTCTATATCACGCTATAAAAATACTGGAATGCAAAATAGTACTGTGAACTGAAAAGAGCTTTTGCCTCACACCTCCACCCACATGCACACACCCTTGTACACACATAATATCAGTAACGTATCAGGATCACACAGGCATGACATGGGGCTCTGAGGATCCCCGCAGCCAAAGGCTGTGTCACATGACAAAATCGCTCCCCTACAGTGAAGACTAGCCATGACCAGTCTGGGCCAGACCATCATGACCAGCCAGTCCACCCTGCATCAGGCCACTGAGAATTCAGGGAATGCTTTGGCAACTGATGCATTTAGCCTTGTAGAGGTAGCCTACAAGTAACAGCAGGTGAAAAAAATGAGGTAAGCCCAGACTTATGATGACTTGGGAGTGTCAGATAATGATTGTTCCTATGCTTAGAGGTTTCTCTTCTCACATTACTGATTTAACTGTTTACCAACCACTAGGTGCACACATTTCTCACTGAGGAACTGCTATTCACCAAAACTAGACTCAGAGGAAAACATCTACATAGCTACATTTTTGCAGCTGTTTGCTACAGAGACATTGGGATAGAATTTTAAAAAATACCCTTTCCACGAATAACTGATAAATAACAAAGGACCGTTGCTTGTCCTTCAGATCATATAATTTCAATTTTAAAATATTTATCATCTTCAACTGTGTTCCAAACTTTTTTCTACTTTAGGCTGTATCTACTATTGCTATTCCATAAACTGCCCTTTAGGCTATCAACGTCACAAGAAACCTCTGCTAGTGCCTACAGAAATTACACAAAGTCCTGCAGATGAAAGAAAGAAGGACAAGCAGGAGTAAAGCAGAATGGAAATGTAGGCCTTAAAAGCCTGTAGTTGAAAGAAATGCTTTATATAATGCTTAGATATTTATAAAAGGAATCAGTGCATGCCTTGTGGAACTAGCCAACTGCAAAGTTCATATTCATTATTTTTTTCTTAATAAAGCAACTAAGAAAAAAAATAATTAGTACCCGTATCTTTATAATTGGTTGGATGCAGCTGATCAGTTAAAGTACTCATGACTGTGTTCTGTCTGGACTAGAAGATTTGGTACATCAACATTATTAAGAGTTCATGCTATAATTATGGAGCACTACTGGGAAGGAAATATATCTATGAACAGAAATTATTGTTTATCTGCAAACTTTTTTTTTTTCATATGAATGACAACAACGACTTAGTTTAGCTACAGTTTCTGAGAATTTAGATTAATTCAGCAGTATTTCAACAAAGCTATGCTTTTCAGGAAACAGTGTTTAAATTTAGAGAGCAAGTCTGATAGTCAATGCATGGACATTCTTTTAAAGATCCTGATTTTGATTAAGTATTAAGCTGAATGGGTAAATTAGTTGGTATAAATCTACACAAATGCATTGTAACTGTCAAATTATATTAACTTGAATAAATGTTATTAATGCCACAATAAGATCCCATACATTTTTTAATACTGTGGGATAACCAAAGCAACATTAACTGGGGAAGAGAAATACAGAGGACTCAAATTTAGCCCTAGATGATCATGGACTTAAGGCCTTTGAAGCCACTGGCTGGAAAAGTTTTTTTCAGATACTTTCATATTCATTTATGTTTTTTAATTTTCTTTCTCTGAGACATCTGCAAGAGGAACCCTGGTAAGGAAATTGCATACTTATAAAGTGTCTCAAACCCCAAGGATTAATTTCACTTAGAATAAATGAAATACATTCCTCAAACACACCTGTAACACAGCACATCCACAAGGTATGTAGATTACATAAAACATTACTGACATGAGCTTTGGTAATTGTATCTTTACTTAATGATATCATTTACATCTAATATACAACATCTGTTAAAAAAGCATCTCCTGCTCTCCCATCCTTACCCTCAAAACACAGTTGGAGAAAAATTTTTAGTTCCATTTCTTGAGTAGCACCAATTCTTCCAGGATGAATGTCCCCTACATTTACAACTGGATGAACTTATTGCTGTCAGCCTCTTCTCTGAATTAGCGTATCTTCTTATGCCTTTTAAGTTCATATACTGCATTATTTGAAGCAAGGGCTAGATTTTTTCTCTTGTGTTCAAGATGTCTATTATACCTCAGGAAATGCAAGAGCAACAACTGCTTCTATAGCAAGTCAGATGCTCCACTGTTAAACTAGAATGTAACAACTAAACTGACTTTATTTACTTTTACAAACTGATGAGATTTGCTCTGGAGTTACAACAATGTAAGAAAGAGTCTATTTTAGCACAACTACCTGTATTTTACAACAGTGAAGAAAAAGAAAAATTGTTACCAGACCTTTAGCTTCTGCAGAGGTGTGGATTTTACTGTTTTCTGCAAGTTTCCAGTAATACACACTGTGGTCTGCTAGCATAGTCACTACAGAAAAAAAAAAAAAAGATTGGTCCTCCTGGGCCACACTTCTGTAAGTTTTATTTCTGTCAAGAGCAGCAAAGGCAACAAAGAACAGTCTAGGGAGACATACTAGGAAACAATAAACATAGTATTAAAAAGCTTGCAAAAGGAGAATTATCCACTTTGAAGCAGCACAGCCTCCATCGTACTGCTTCCAGCATCCATTCAAAGGCAAATAAATTCTCCAAGACAGCTCTTAATGGCCTCCACCCTTGTTCACTGAACTTGACCTCAAATTACAGGGTAATAAAGGGATAACAACCCTTGACTGACTAAATGAGGAGGTGGGTCCTCCCAGTAAAAGCTTGTCTTTCATTACTTGCCCTTTTCTTATGCTTATCCAGTGAAGTAATATCTCACAACTACAACTAAATCGCTAACATTTAACAGACTAATATATCTTTATTCTGCTTAAATCATTCCCTGGAGCATCACTGTGGTAATGCTCCAAAGCTGGGTTATAGTTTGTTTAAAAGTTAACAATGTAGTAATAACAACCCTTACTTCCAGTAAGCATATCAATGCACTTGGAGTTGCTATCTTTATAATGTCACACTTTCAGGTTTCTTTTTCCAGATTATCAAAATTTTTGCATAACCCAGAACTGTATTTCTGTCGAATGCTACTTTTCCTATTCATCTGTTATTAACTTGGTCTCCCTCATAGGAAGCCACCTACATATATACAGAAAATTGGAGAATGACACCTGTAAATACGTCTGCCCTGAGCTGCTTTCAGCTTGACATCCCCACAAAGAGGAATATAATCTAAATTTAATTGATACAAACAGACAAGAATTTGCCTGGATAACCACATTGCTACAGATGAATTTCTGCCAAAAATAACTATTAAATTCAGGTGAAAGTCTGTCTTATTCTGTTCTATTTTCACACACACAAGCTTCTTTAAAGTAACTTGCATGTAACAAAGCTAGGGTCCTGATCCTCCCAAATTCTGAGGTCAAAGATTATATGACTAGTTTTTAAGGGTACTGATGTCCTGAGCTTCAACATCACTTCAAAAAGACTCTCACTGCACTGAGCACCTGACAAAAAAGCCACGAGTTATTCAAGGCAACCATACAGTCTTCAGACTCATTGGACACCATATTCTCACCTCAGCTGACTTAAACCAGTTGTCCAAAAGTGGTGCAATTCCTGAATAAAATGGTTATTATACAAACGTATGTTTTTCATTGCTTTACAGTGCATAGGAGCTGTCCTGCTGTAAATCAAAAACAAACCAGGCTTAAGCTAAAGTCAGTAATGAGGTAGAATAAAGAGGTGTAAAAATCATTAAAGATTCCTCGCATGAAGAAAGGAACCTCCTTATGCACACTCCTCCTCTACACAGGAAAATAACGAGTATGCCCACCTCTGCCTCTCCAGGCATCCCTTAGATGGGATATTTCTGTTATACAGTTTAACAGCCTGACAGGAATTTTAGAAAAGAGTAAGAAACATGATTTCTAAAACAGAAAACAACTTGAGAAATCAAAGTAATTTCCAAAAGGATTTCACTAAACAGTGCCAATGTCCATTTCCTTTTCATGTTGATGAGGTCAACATGCTGATGTTCATTTCTTTTACTCATGCAGATCATTGATTTTTACCATATCCTCTGCACATTAATGAGAATGAGGTAAATTAAAAAGCAGGTATACCCATTCTATCTAATAACTTCTGTGTTTTTTTTATAATTAGTATATGAATAAAGATATTTTCTATGTGTTCTACAATTGATATTCTATTACCACTTCTCTCTTCTGCAAGTAAAACTAAAGCTGTTCATAGTTTTGGATGGGAAGATTGTCACACGTTCTTGCTTTCTTCCACTTAGACACCTCAACTCAAGGAACTTACAAAGTTATTTCATTAAACTAGCACATGAACCATGATCCATTTATTCTATCTCCATCAATTATTTGATATATGTTGTAAAAATAATTCTGTGAGAGCAAGCCCATTCAATTGCTTATTTTTTTTTTTTTTCAGTTTATCGTCCTCCTCATTGAAAATACCAGTGACGACTTTTTGCAGAAGAGTAAGGGCTTGTTTCATCAAGATGCTGAAGGAATTCAAATTTCATTCAAAGTACTTTTTTTCATTGGTAGATGTTGATCAGATTTGTCACTGGAGTGTGGCTATATCTTTTCTTAGTGGGTTGTAAAATTGAGTCTCTGACACATTTTGTTGCCAGGATAGTATGGCACATTGCTTTCTAATTTACAGTTCATTTCTGATGAATTTGTAACTGTTTCTCATACATAACTGATTTTTAAACTTGTTGCAATTAAAATACCATTTCAATTCTACTTTCTATCACATGAAATCACATGAACAAAGATAAAAATATTACTCTACATTTTCCACATACTTAGGAAATGGTCTTAAAGAATATGGACTGGATTATATGTACTGTCTGATCTTGTTTTACTGACTGTAGAAGAAAGTGTTTTAAAACGCACATATGCTATTTATTAAGATATTGTGACAAGCTCTAGGTATATAGCAAAATAAACAAATAGAAAATGTGAATATGAGTCATTAGATGGCATTTTTGAGTCAGTACTGTGCAAATGTCCAGGCTGATGTTGCTGGAGGCAGAGTCTTTCATGTCGGATATGGAACTGTGGTCCTCATTGCTTATAATTAGAGGTTCCCATTACACTTCAGGGAAATAAGGTCCATCATCCTGGCAAAATTCCAGTGCTGGTAATTACATTATATCCCTCTTTTTTTTTTTTTTTCTCCCTCCTTAAATTGTAAATGGGAAGAGTTCATTTCCTTTTTAACAGTTATATGGATTAAAACCCAAACCCCACTATTCTTATTTTGCTCATGGGGAGGGATGTTGTGCTTCTGATCCAAAAAAGACTATGTGAAGTGCCCACAATTGCACTTTGGGGCAGTGCAGGACAAATGTTATGCATTGTTAATCAAAAAGAGAAAACTTGGTTTTTTCCTTAACATATATTACTAATTTTCTTTCAAAGCCAGAATGTATTTATCTTATCAACCCAAAGAAGCGGGAATAAATAGGACTTTTCAGGTTCTTCACAAAAATAATTTACTCATTCTAGGTCTGATGATTCCCCTAGAAAACATTCTATTTGGTTATACTGGTTAGAATATTTGCCAGCTCTTAGAAAAAGTATATTCCTGAGGTTCAGACTATGCAGCTTTTACTGATCTTAATTTAGTAAGAATGCTGTGGATTGTAATCTTAAAGAGAAATGATAAAAGTACATTTCAGTAGCAGATGGAAATCTGCAATCTTTCTTCCTTCAGCTCCTTTTAGAGCATATCTAGTGACTCCTTTTCTGTATTACAGGTATCACGCCAACACTTTTGCTGAAACACTTTGTGATTTTCACCAACCTGTATTTCTGATACAATTCCCCAGAAACTAGGGAGACCAAAGAAGTGAGTGCAATTACAATGTACCTCTTCAAGCAGCTAAACCAAGATTTTTTGGTAGAGATTTTTCCTTGAGGAATATAATGAAAAAGGAGAAAGGAATCAGAAGACAGAGCTATACTACAACTCGAAATCCAGGGTCACAGGACTTTCCCTGACCTGAAAAGAACCTTAATGCTGCTCAAGAAAGGATCCACACTGTCCACACTAATGGAAGATCCTGATCAGTTTTCACCCTGAACAACTTTAGTACCTTCTAGCATGACAGACGGTATTACCTCACAACCCAGAATTACAGAGAGATTGTGTGTCCCTCCTTTATATATGTGTCAGCAATGAAATACCTCAAAGTCTCTTTACATCCTCTGGGGATGGAAATGTAGGGGTAGCAGGGAGAGTCCTACCATGCTACAAGAGATGCTGCTACTAGAATCAGCAGAAAATCACTGCAAAGTACAAAAGTCCACAGACAGAAAGTCTTACTTTATCTACATAGCTATTTCTGTCCTGAATTATTTTTAATGGGTACAACTCCCACCTTTTTAGGGTTTTTTATGTATGTCTCAGTATTATTTGAGGGCTGTAAGGATATAAAAGCCATCTAGGTGGTTTCCAGCATTCAAGAAGATAACAAATGAATTTTTAAAGCAGAGCAATCTGAAGCTTGTTATTCTATAGCCAAACTGTTAGCCTTTTCATTATGTAAATGACCATGGACCTAAAGAAAATAATATGATCTGTATCACAATTCCTTTTATTTTCTCCCTTTATTCTTTAGAGATTCAATTCACCTTAGATTAAATGGCAGTTCGTTCTTTGCCATTAAGTTTTCCAAAAATAGAGCCTAGGGTTTAAATATAACTTACATCACAGTCAAAAGAATAATCACATAAATAAGAATTTATGAATAATTAATCACATCTGCTATTACATTAGCACAACACCATTTTTAATTTATGGGGACCACAATGGCATCTTTACCAACCTGTCATGGGGCAAGTAGCAATTAAATTAGCACATTGATTAGCTGATGAGTCATTGTATAGGCATACAAAGATTGATGAATCTTTTCATTGTGATCATGCCACGGTGTACCTGAACAACAAGGAAAATCTTGTGTTACCGTGTCCTCAACCACAAAAAGATGATACAAGTCCCATAAATATAAAGTACTGTTAATGCTATTTTCACTGAAAGGGAATTATTTTGCTCTCAACAAAAGAAGGGATGAAGTCTAAATCCTATTGCAGCTGCCATAATCTGCTGAACACTTACAATTCAACAGGGAGAAAAGAGGTCTGCTGAAGTGCTTCAGTAATGATACTTCAGCCTGAAGAGCAATCAAAACTTTGAAAACACTCAAAACGTGCCCATTTTTACATTCCTGATAGTGAAAGAAAACTCTCTTCTGAAAATGTCAGATAAGATACACACTCTAGTTTTGTGCTTTTTTTTTTCTTGTTTCCCTACCCAGATGTCTACTAATTCGTACAGCTCCATGGAAACAGAACAACTGACTGACAACATAGCGAAAGACTGAGGAGCAGTTACAAAAGGGAAGTTGAAGAAGAAATTTTAGTTTTTATGTTCCTTTCGAGTAGTAACATGTGAAACCAATACTTAAAATGAATTTTAATGCAGCAAGAAAATAAAAGCATAGATGCCCACTTTTGTATGCAAAATTAATATGGTATTTCAAAGGAAAATATTGCAGATGAAGGTTCTTGGAATTTCTGGACAAAAATAATTTCTCATTTGGCTTGCAGAACTGAAGCTTTCCAGAGAAAGCTTTTAACAACGATGGAATTACTGGTCATCATCTATGAAAGGGACCACTTATATACCTGCATCCAATAGGCAGGTGGTTCAAAGCTCATATGTGATATTTGAGAGACAGGTTAACGTTGCTGTTCTCCCTGATTCAGACACATAGCTTCATCTTTATATTCCTGTTTTCATTCCAAAAGACACTGGTTTTACTCCAGTACAGTACTGGTAAAAACTTTGAAATACCAGAATTTTCTTAAGAGTGGAAATACTGCTTCCTTTCTTGCTTTGCTTTCAAGACCTAAATACTGCCTACAAGTACAGAAAACTTTATATGACTTGCAATCTGCTTTCTATTCCCAAATTATTCAGATAGGGGTATTATGAAAAAGAAATTCTTAACATGAATGTTTATCCTAACTCTCTATATATACTCTAAATTATCTTTTAAAGATAGAACATATCTTTATGTTTAGATTTCAGATTTCCATTTAGATTTTTAATTGCCTTTTTTTTGTTCCAATTCTTAAACTGATTAAGACACTTTCTTAATACCAGAAGTTGTGTAGAATACCATGGAAAGAAAACAAATGTGAAAATATAAAAATTCAGTTCCGAAGGAGGACATAGGGATGTGTTTGTTTAGTCATCAGATCAAATAAGATGAATTAACACAGACAGCTTCTATGTGTTTTGTTCCAGAGTGTAATTGGAATCCTTCAAACACGTCTTTTAAAATCAGATGTGTCCCTTCAAATTCATGTAAATCATTCTACTCCAATACCCCCATCTGTACCTGGAGATCAAGGGAGTCATACAATCTAAGTGAAGTGTTAGCTGAGATGTAGTTGGGACATTTCCACTGTTGTCAGCTAGGAGTAAGACAGTGTTTTGCAGACAGCGATTAGGTCTTCAGTGTGTCATTGTCTGGGGATTTGTATCTAGTTCCACTTTTTTATGCAGATAGCTGAGGTCCACCACATCTTCCATATGGGAATTTCTGTACAGAGTTTGTTCACAATCACAGAATTGTGACTCTGCAGGTCATCTTGCCCAACCCCAGTTCTGCTTCATACATAGTTTCTCAGATAGATTAAGCTTCGGTTAAATGACTTGGAAATGAGGGGCTATTGCCAATGCTGTTTTGCAGATGGTTGGGACTGCCCCTGAGCAGCTCCAGGGAAAGAGGCAACCAGAACAGGACAAAACAAATCTAAGCCACAGACCTGCTCAAAAGCAGGCACTAGGCAAATGTGGGCACGCTGTTTTGACAGCTCCGCTGGACTGTACAAAGCCTGCCTATCTCTGAAGTAGTGTGATTAAAAAAATGTAGAGAAGCAGAGGCAGCAGGCAACAAAGCAGCTAGGTGGAAGAACTGAATCTGCAAATAAAAGCACATTTCCTTACCATACTGTGCTTCAGGAACAGTACTTTGACATAACCCTATTTATTTCACAATGAAAGTACAAAAAGGGATTCAACCTCATTGTCATTTTCTCCTCTAACAAAAGGATCCTCAGGACTCTAATTACTGCTAACTTCTAACATCAAGAAAGGGAAATGCTGGTAGGAGACATGGATTTTATTTTTAAGAAGATAAAATTGTGAGCAGGTTTTTCTGATGAACCACAAAAGAGCAGATACAAGTGTGTTTAAAAAACTCCAAAATGGACACAGTTATTTTAAATAAGACTAAAAGACAAGAGATGCAAGGGCAATCAAAGTAGCATCTGGTGGTTTCTGAGAAAATGCGAAGCTGACTACACTAAATCTTTATTAGATTATCAGTTTTCAAAGGGTTCTGTAGAAAAGCATCATAGGAACTGATGAAGTGACCAACAGCCTGCCTGTCATAATTTATGAAGTTTTCTATGAAATAACCAATGTTAGTCAAAACTTTGTTCTGAATTTTCTCATGAAAGTGACCTATTAACTTGAACTTAAAAGCTCAGCAATCATGTTTCACAAATACAGCATCTGTCATCTAGATACAAAATTGAGCTTGCTGTAATACTTCAACAGATTTTGTATTTATAAGACATCTATTCATAATACACTGACATTCAGGAAAAGAGACGTGATGCCATTCCAACTCAAAAAGTCTCTTTTGATTTATTTTTTTTATTTTTATTTTGCCAGATGAAGATCTTTCTTTGAATTACAGCCAGAATGAATGGTTGTAAGGAACAGTGTTCCTAAGTCGCTCCAAATTGGCTAGACATGTTACACCTCTAGGGTACAAGGCTTTTGCCAAAAACTCACCAATACTATGCAGATCTGTCACAATTCTTGTAATACATGCTTCAGTGTAAGTAGTTAATTTGAGCTGGCCAAAGCCCAAGCATGAGAATGAAGCTGCTGTCAGGCAAGAGAAATGAATGCAAAGGCTGTACTGAGAAATATAGAGTGATATATCCACTACCAGCCTATGTACATTTAAGGAATTAGACAAAGAGTTACTGGATGACTTGCTACTTTTAGACTGGTTATTACACCTAGACACAGCTAGATGCAACATATTTAAAAATTGTGAGAGGCTATTTACCCATTTTCAAATTTATTGGAAGTAAACCTATTTTGTTTCAAAGTAGTAATTCACACTTACAAAATAAACACCGATGTGATACAAAATGACTAGATCCAATGGATCCTTGAAGAAATGAAGAACTTCATATGATTCTACTCTTACTAGTGCATATCTGGGTTTGCCATACTTACATCTATTCATGCACAGGCTGAATGAGAGATCACTTCTGTTACCAGCAAAGAAAATTAATTCCTGAGAATTAACTGTTGCAGGTGCTTGTAATTTAGCTTTCCCGCTTTTAAGATCTTTCTAGAGCTGAACAAATGTACTACAGACAACACAAGAATGAAAAAGAGCATGAGAAGTCAATGGTTCTTTACAATACAAATCTGGATTTGAGGGTAAGTTTGGTTGTTTTTTGGCGGGGGGGGTGTGTGTGTTTTGTTTTTGCTTCTTTGGTAGGTTTCGGGTTTTTTTAAAACTTATTTAGAGAGGAAAATCCAACACAACATGATGGTAATGCTTAAGTTATTAAACCATTTCCTGTGTTATTTATGGTAGAATAAGCTTGGAGATAGGATGAGTTTATTCTCTTTCAAGAACTTACTTGAGTCAGAAATTTCAGAAGGAACTTAACAGATGGTTTGACGTTTTGCAGTATTGCAGTAATATAACAGGCCTGAGTTCATGTGGGGTAATACTAAAGCCTTAACCTTTCTATAATTCCCCATTGGACAACCATAAAAACTGTCCTAAGTAGAAGAACAAATAATACTTGAAAGGAACATTTGTTCTCCAGAAGATGTGGCTACTTGTCTCAACAATCACAAACCAGAAAATTCTTCCAAAACTAGAGCCCAGTTTGCAAAGTAGATATGAAATAAACAAATAAACAAAACCAAAACAAAAACCCCACAACTCTAATCAACTTGTTAGCATATGACTGAAAAAAAAACACTTGGAAAACACAATTACTCTGAAATCTACCATAAGTAACAACATTTCCAACTGTGACAGGAGGGTATAGTAGGGATATATACAGGAATTGCTTAATCCACTCTCAAGACTCCCTGAAGTATCTTAAAATTTGGCTTGCATTGCTCTAAAAGGTCTCTGTCTGACTTTGATATGATCAGTTTTCTGGCTTTCCAGAAATACTGAGCCAACACTCAAGATCATGCCTGGCATATCATGCAGCAGACTTGTTTTCTCAAAGGTCTTTTCATTTTAAATTAAATTATATATTTTCTTTCTCCTATGTTTACAGTATCATCAAGGCTTATCAGCAAGTCCTTGTGGAAACAAGAAAGAAGTGGATTGTTAACAACATAATATTGTCTGTCATCCTTAAGGGATTAACATGGGATAAATTGGAAGATTTGGATGAACATTTTTGATGCTTCATCACATATCAAGAGAAATCTTAAAATAAATCAGACCTGAATACACAGAACTGTTACCTAGGAGTAGGTGAGAGGAAGCTCTGTTTATGGGTATGGGTACTGCCTGAATGCAGCGAAAAAAAGTATATGTGATCCAAGAAATTTATGAGCTTGTACTATGATTTAAAAATTGCTGGTAACTTAGTCCTTCCGTAGGCCATACCCAAGCTTTACAATTTTTATTTTATTTTTTTTTTTATTGAGTGAAATGCTAAGGGAGAGTAGGTTATGAAGACAGAGACTGCAACCATTAAAGTATTTTGCTATATTATTTAAGCTTATCGAACATTAATTTACACAACAAGCTTTCAGACAACTTCATCTAGCTGGTCATCCCTATGCTACCTTATAATTATTAGAGAGAAATTAACTCCTTTACAGGGTTATTAATTTTAACCTGTCTGAGAAATGTGAGGACTACCTGTTCCAGACAGAACTGATACAAAAAAGAGTGATCTAGATCCTTCAATAACATGTCTTAGAACAAAATAATCTACGGGATTGCTACATTTGCACAGTGACTGAGAATGGTAAGCATTTTGCAGAAGCTATAAAAGACCTTCTGTGTTTCAAAAATTATCTCATGTCCTGCGGTTTCAGGTCCCAGTTTAGAGTCTGATTCTCAGTGGTTCAAGGCACCCACAAGGTTTTCAGATTCAAAGCAAGATTTTGCAAGAGAAATGCTAGACTTCATGTCTAAGAACAAAATGACAGATCTTCAGTCTAACTGATGATCACTGGCAGAGATCAGGTTCTTCTTTCTATACATGCATCAGATTAAGGTGTTTAATCAAATCCATTTATTGTTAAATTAAAGCATTCTACCCAGCAAGCTCATAACAGATAGCCAGGCACTTATTGGTGTAGCTAGGGTGGCAAAGAATATCAGGGAAGTCCTCCAGGTTGAAAAAAATATTAAATTTAACAGCAGGAAGTATTTATCTTTTCTATATAAAGCACATTAAAGAAGAGTCTACTTCTGACTTAGATCTTTACTAGTGTTTAACCACAATGTCAATCTCTACTGTGAAGCTATTACATCTCAATGAGAAGCTTTGGAAGAAATTGATATTTCAGTGAAGTTGTACATCAGTATATGTGGTTCATTACAAAGTGAAATGTGCTCTTTTGCATTTAAATGGGCAAGGAGATGAAAACATTAAATTGTGCTTCATTACAAATAAACATAAGACTGTCCATTCATTACATTCTCTCCCCTGACTCAGCTGGTGAGCAACCAAATCACTACAAGCTGGGTATGTGTGAATATCTGGTATCTCAGTACTATTTGATAGGTTTGTGCCTTTACTACACTTACAGAAAGATGCTGATTTACATCCTGCAGAGTAACTAATATTCTGTAGCTAATTGTGTGCACTGCCATGACAGAACATCTAAAGAAGGACATTACTGCATATGTCTCAGAGGGAGTAAGAAGATACTTCATTTATAGCCACCCATCTGTCTAGTCACGGCAGAATTACATACAAGTACAATGCACAGATTGGTATGTCCTTCAGGAACAGCTCTCCCAGCACAACAGCCTGTCTCTCTGCACAACTTGATTCACTTACCAGTTTGTTGTGTTGCAAGATTCTGTGCATTGTATGCTTGATGACAGGCACAGAAATTTGAATTAAAGAATTAGCAGGGAGAAGACAAATGCAATGCTTAATATCAACACGAGCAACAATTACACTTTAATTTTTTCCCAGTACAGTATTTATGTTGTTGATGTCTCCCAGTGAGACAATGCCCTGCAAGTGACAAAAAAGTCAGCTTTCATCTTTGAGAGGTCTTACCCAAATGTAGCTGACCAAAGATGAATTATAGAATCAATCATAGAATGGTTTGGAAGGGGTCTTAAAAATTATCTACTTCCAACCCCGCTGCCATGGGCAGAGACACCTTCCACCAGACCATGTTGGTCAAAGCCCCATCCAGCTTGGCTTTGAACACTTCCAGGGTTGGGGCATCCACAGCCTCCTTGGGTAACCTCTTTCAGTGCCTCACTACACTCACAGAGAAGAATTTCTTCCTCATATCTAATCTCAATCTACCCTCTTTCAGTTTAAAGCCATTACACCTTGCCCTATCACTCCAAGACCTTGTAAAAAGTCCTTCTCCAGCTTTTCTGTAAGACCTCTAGGTACTGCAAGGCCACTATAAGGTCTCCCTGAAGCCTTCTCTTCTTCAGGCTGAACAACCCCAACTGTCTCAACTGTTCTCATAAGAATGGTGCTCCAGCCGTCTGATCATCTCCGTGACCCTCCTTTGGAATTGCTCCAAGTTTGTGTCCTTCTTATATTGAGGGCCACAGAGCTGACTTGAGTACTCCAGGTGTGGGTCTCATGAGAAGAGGTGGAATCAGTTCCCTTGACCTGTTGGCCACATTTTTGTTGCAACCTGATATGTGATAGGTTTTCTGGGCTTCAAGTGCACATTTCTGGGCTGCTTTCAATCCACTCAACATAGAGCCTATATTTGTGCTTGGGATTGCCCCAACCCAGGTGCAAGACTTGGCCTTGTTGAACTTTATGAATGTTCTGCTGGAGTACAGAAAATAAGTTTCTTTTCAAATTTAGATGACTCAGAGACCTTTAACAGCAACTGACTTTTGAGAATATGGATAACTTATTATTCATCATAAATATGAAAGTAAAGGGATGTCATTACACAGACTTCTTGATAAACACATTTTTTTTAAAGAGTCAGAGAAAGCAGTCCTCTTATGTGTAAGCAAGGGACGCTACAGGGCATTCTTCCACCAAAATGCAGATCACTGAGGTCCTGAAGCTAATGTTGACCAAGATCCTGTGTCTGCACAAGACAGCTCAGCGTGATGCATGTCCTAACAAAAATGCAACTTTACACCTAAGACAGAACATTTCTCAGCAGGAATACAGTTTGGACATGGCATCATACAAATGCAGCTGCATTGCTTTTAAATTATTTAATTGAAAGTTATACTCCATGGCTCCAGAGTAAGTGTGTGATGTTGCCAGCTTCAGCATTTCTGCAGTGGCTAGCATTAGACATTATAGTTGTACAGTGCTGTCAATGGGAGATTAGATTAGCCTTGGAAAAATGTCTTTATTGCACTCTTAGATAATCTCTATTCTGGACAACTGCCCTTTAAATACCAATTAAAAACAAATCAGAGCAAACCAGTTTGTTCTATACTATATGCTGACATTTGCTTTGGTGTATTTGCAAATATAGATGTGTTTTTGTTTTTCATGTTTCTGGAAATAACTGTCTGATCAATTCCTACCACCCTATACAGATTTCTGCTTCTTACAGTTATAATCTACTTTGACTATTCTTTTGGCTGTTCAATCCAGACCAGACTTCCTGCATTTCTTTATGAAAAACAACTGCAACATCACTCAAATATTATTACTCACACGATGTTAGTCAGTGAAAATAGCTTAATCAAAATATGCATAGCTGGAAAATAAACCCCTTGCTTTTGTTCACAATACTGCCATACCCATAACTCTTAAGAAGTTACTGTATAGATTAATCAGATACATCTTAAATTTTATATCTATAATGTGAGTCTTGTCAATGATTTTTGCTTAGAGAAAAAAGGTCTGTTCAGTAAGGAAAACTATGTCTTAGTTAAAACTAGAAGCACTTAAACGGGCTTTGGTCTCCCCATCCCCATGGACAAAAGAGGGGAAGAGTGACAGAAAAGAGGTGTTTTCTGAAGAAACCCTATTTTTTTTTTTTGAATGAACATTGAAAGCCCACCCTGCATGGTCACCATCACTAGGGAGATAAGGAATAGATTTCCAGATGTTCTGGGTGAGGGAGACTCAGGAATCTGTGTTAGGGAAAGCTGCCATAAAAATTAAAGGGAAAGGGTTTAAATGGAACTGTGGGGATGGATGTATATATGGAGCTGCTCACCCTGATGAAGGAACAAATATCACCAATGCAGGAGGGAGAGGTACGAAATGAGAAGATGCTGCACTTCCACATGATAACAACTGGAGAGTTAGAAGGATGGCACATGAGGGCCCCAATAATGTGGAGTAGGGCAGGAAAAGGGGGGCAAATGAATGATAGGATTTCTAGCTGCAAGTAGTGAGCTTGAGCCTGTTTATAAAAAGTTATGAGCCAAGTTATAAAATGTGGGACATTCAAAAAACATTTTGTACAAAATGTTATAAAAACTTGATGGCCCAGTTGTATATCTCTACACCACAAGTCATTAGAAATACATATGGAAAAGTCAATCATGGAAAAAGCCCTACAGATCAGTGAATATATTCTGCACTAATTCAAAAGATTTTGACAATTAAAGTAAAGGTTTGTACAGGTTTTAAAAAATGTAAGAGTATGTCTTCAGCAATACTGAAGTACAAGTGAGAGGTCTGTTTCAAGTACAGAATGTTTGTCTTTTACATCATGCTACTTCAGCAACAAAACCAATTAGTGACACAGCAGCAAGACTGGAATCATCTACTTAAAAAAAAAAAACAAAACCAAACCAAACCACACCACCCCACCTAACACCCCCCCCCACCCCCACCCCAACCCAAACACCAACCACCACAGAAAACAAAACCAAAAAACACAGGAAGAGAAGACAAATCTATAAAGGCCTTTGGACCAGAAACTGAGACACATATGTAATTGCTTAAATATATCTTAGATATACTCATCTAGGCAAACATATGGTAGTTCATACCAATTTATATTCATATTCGTTGGCAGTCTGTGTTCTTTCTCTGGCATACAAGATACAGCATTTCCCAGGCATATCTGCCAATTAGGAAGAGGTCAACTTTCCAGGTTATGTTAAATTATGCTCAGATTAAAAAAAAAATATAAGTTACTGTGTCAACTAAAACTGTTGACAGCAAGGTGGGCACTTAACCAGCATTCATGTCTGAGGATAATTTAGCTGTGACACGTTACTAGCTATTTCTGAAGTTCAGTGTAGTAAACAAGAGCTAACGTTCCCAGAGGGGTAGAAAATTTACAAACTATTTTTTTCTGAGATACCAAATATTCCATCTGTGGTATCTTGTCACCAATCTAACAGTCAAAGAACTGTCATTTTAAATAGCATCCTCCAGGAAATGGCAATTTGGAGATTTTCATAAAATCCCAGATAGTCAGTAGAGAAACAATTCTCTGGAATAATGTATTCCCAATTGCCCCACCTCTGTAAGAACTTCAGAAGAGCCACAGTGACGTTCTGTGCGTTACTGAAAGACTGGCAGGCAAGGATACAGTGATGTGTAACACTTCAATAAAACTGATTTTTATTATTTATTTACTTATTTGTTTGAAGGAATAGTAGAGGTGGGAAAGAAACATCTACCGGTATTGGTAAAGTACAATAATGGCAACCTATCTGGGCCATTAAAAGTCAAAGTGAAAACAAACAAACAAAAACCACAGAGGTCTCTGAAACAGTGCTGACCCTATATTTTAATTTTAAAATCATGACATTAGCAAAGTGAATGATATAGTTTTAAAATATTTATTCTGATGCAACAACCATTTCATTTTCAATGTCAAACTGTCAGTTCAGGCAGATGATTCAAAATGCGTCTTCATTTGTTAGTTGAATTATCCTCACTAATACAAGAGGACATGGAAGAGTAGGTCTAACTGTTGCAAGGCTCCTTAAGGGTGTTTTAAATTTATGAAAGCAAACCAGACAGACTGGTGATTGACCAGAGAACTGGGTCACTGTCAGCTCTCACTAGCAAGAGATATATACTATGAGGTTTTTCTGAGTGATGCTGTGTGGATATTTTAATCCAAAATTTATTTTGAAGACAAACGAGGACGCATACTCTCAATGATATAATAGCACTTAAAGACTTCACTGCTATTTCTCATAGAGTTTTCTGTACTGACTAGACTACTACTTGGTAACTGGCAAAACTCACATAATTTAGGAAAAAGAACCATGGGCCATTATCTAATTAATCTTCTCAACCTAAAGACAGGCACCCAAGAATGCTACTGCAAATATTATCCGGAATCCAGAATTTTTCTTTATGCCACAGTGTCATAAAGCAAGAATTTGGTGGGAAAATGAGACTTTTAACAGCAACTAAGAATAGAATCACTGTCACATTAGTAAATGGAAGAAGACAAAATATTTTGTCTCTGTGGGTAGATGGGCAACTTGGTTACAGATATTAAGTAACAGTTTGAAGGAGGTAACAGCAGTTTTGGGGAGCAGGAAAGCACATGATAGTTTTCTTTTCATGTCCTTCCCATCTGAGGCACCTTTCCCTGTTGTTCCTCTGTGGCACAGGCTATATAGAAGGTAAACTCCAAGTCTGAATCTCAAGTTTGTCCACAGTTTCAATGGTGGTGCAGCTGGATATGATGGCTGTGCGGGTGTGCACACCCTACAAGATTTCCCTGAGCGGTCCAGGGCTTCCCAGGCCAGCCTTTTGCACAGATGAGCTAATGGTCTGGCTGGAGACAAGGGACTGACATGAAGCTAAGTGACTGACCAAACTTCAAGGCACCTTGCATCAAAATTAACTATTTGACTGAAGACCTACAGTTGCATTTGACTGAAGTGTTACAGCTACAAAATTCTCCTGGTGGGAATTTTAGAGAGTTGTAGAATTTCCATCAGGATGCTCCTGCCATGCCTTGCTCAATTTGTGAGCATAAATGTCTTGATTAACATCTTGAGTGTCTCAGTCAGCTCCTGATGGTGAACTGATCAAATCATACACAGGTAAGCTGCTTCAGAACAGCCTGTAGAAGCTTGCCACAGATGTAGCAACGTTCATGTAGGACAGTCTTCCACATGTACTTTTAAAATGAAGATGGTTTTTATGCCACTTGCAATAGCTCCTGAAAGTGGACCATGCATGCACTGGAGTGGTCAAGTGGTACCAGAAGTCAACAGAAGAGCCATCTGGGGAGTCTTGTCCAATTTAACAATACCATTGCAAAGACCCTTACAATGAAGACTCCCATTTTCACCTAGACAGCAATCAACTGCTTGAGTGATTTCATTCCCAACACAAGTACTGTGTGCTAAAACCCAAAGTTTGAGTTTTCTTCAAATAAGTACTCTGTCAAGAATTGTCCACGCAACAATTACCTAGCATCAAAGCATCATCATTCAGAGAAGATGGGGATCTGTTTAAGCTCTCCAAACAGCAGGGGGAGGCAGTTAATACTATTTCTTCCACTACACACCCAATAAAGATGTGTTGTGGTAACGAATCACAGCAAGAACTACAGAATGACTGCAGAATGGAAACTGAGAGCTACATAGTATTTGTTTAATAAGATTCAGCACAAAGCTAGGAGCTGGGAAATGGCAAATCCTGTGTGACATCTGCCAACAAATGTAATCTCCCCAATTCTGCTTTACTCTGTCTTGTAAAAAAAATGGAGAGAGGATCAGAGAGGAGAGAAGAGGAAGGGAAGGGGAAGCAAGACAACTTGTGTCACATAAAATGAAATTAAGGTAAGAATCTCTTCATAAACTTTTACAAAGTTTCTAAAACTGACTGGACACATTCAGAGAAAACCCTATTTGAGACTCATTAAATAGAAACCTACCGTTATGGCTCAGGAATTCCTGGGAAACATTCTGTTCAATATGGCTTTCAGCTTAGGATCTTCCCTAGGCTGTCAATACCCTATTATTAATCCATTTTAGTCATGATATGAGTTGACTGAAATATATTTTTATGTCACTGTCTTGAAATCTATTGTAAAACAATCTCTATCTTCTGGGTTTTTTGCTATTTTTTAACCATTTTTTTTTGCTTAATACTTACAGAATGCAAAATAAAAATATGAAATATTTCTATTCCAGAACTCACACATGATAATTTTAAAGAGCTAAAGGGTACACTCTATAGCTAAAGAGAGCCCATGTATTGAAAAAAACCACAAGTCTCAAGCATCAGATGTCATCTTTAGATATTGTGTAGCTTCAGCAGCTCTTGTAGCATCATCACGTTCTCTACTCTATGGCCACCAAATAAGGAACGTTTCCTAAGAATACTTTGCTAAAAATTATAGGAAGATATTAATGTGCAAACGACCAAGAAATTATTTTTAAGTGCTCCTCTACAGCTCAAGCAATTAAATTCCTACATGCTGCTGGCTACACCAGGAAAGCAAAGTCACTATCAATCAGTTAAACTGAAGATCTTCATTTGATACCAGGAAAACTTGTCTTCAGTACTCCTAGCAGTGGGCTGACCTATCTACCACTTTCTCCTTCCTACATATGATACACTCACCTCCTTAGCAAGGAAGCACTGACATTACATGTTCCCTTAAGCCTTTTTTTTTTTCCCTCCTTCGCCTGTATTTCCATTTGGATTATTTTCTCATTTCCACTTCTTGATTACTTCTCTCCTATATTAAAACCAGCTTTTAATGAACCATCAGCTTACCCTGGCAATCCTGCAGTATTACACTGAATATAGCACTTGTATTTGTACTTCACAAATGTCCTGATATTTTGATAGGATTATTAAATGAATGGACTTTGAAGAATGTTGCATTCAGAGTAATGAAGTCTAAGAAGGAGAAAAGACATGTATACTCATTAGATTGCTTCTTCCAGATGTATTTAAAAAACCATAAAGTGACAGTAATATTTTGAAGTTAATGGATTAATAACAAACACATGCAATAGATGAATGATAATAATTTTAAACCACTAGCAATTATTTCTATTTATTTATGGAAGTAGTGTGGACAGGGAGCAGTGACCTACAGAGAGACATATTAAACACTGCAGATTTGCAAAAATCTGCAGAGGAAAAGTGTTTGTGGGGAGCCAGACCATGAAAGGATGTTACAGTAAGAAATTATGTTATGCTTTTACTCCCATTTGTTAACATGCACCAACCGTAACAGTGCAATCACACTTCATTGTTGCCTTTATGTTTTTGCTAGTGTGCTGAAAGCAAAGTATTTACAAAGCATTTCCATACACACTGCATAAAATAACTGTACAAACCTCTATCCCAGTATTTCCACTCCCGTTCGCCATGTCAAATGAGAGATTGTGGCACAGCCTGGAGATGCTGAGCCTGTGCATAATTTCTCATCTGTGAACTTTGGTCTATGTAATTAAGAGCTACACAATTCATTCCTGCACCTGTAACCATCCCTGTGGCCCCTCCAAGAAGTCAATTCCATGTACTGGTCTCAACACGATTATTGTATTGACATTTCTCAGCTGAAAGACTTTTGCAAATACCATCCAATTTTCCAGCTCTTTCTAAAAGATCAAAAGATGCACCATGCATAGTAGACAAGAATTTACACTGATGAGTGCCTATTGTCTCAAATACAAATGTTATTCCTGGTGTTTGCCCAAAGCTAAATGTGTATGTCTCTATAATAACTAACTGCAGTTAGACCACGAAAACATACTTGTATTGGAGATAAAATATGTTTGTGCTGGAGAATACCTTTTTCTTGAAAAAACCCTAGGCTAGTATCTTCAAGGCCTCCTAATTAGGGAGGATGGCACTGAGCTTGAAATCTGTCATTCCAAATAAAACAGCTGGAAAGGGCAAGTTATTTCTGTTTGGAAATGATAACAACTATGTTAGGTTATTGCTGCATGTAATAGGTCCTTGCAAGTTGAGATACGCTTCTGGCAGAGATTTGTAAGTAGCAAGCCACTCTGGTCTTTGGGTTCATTCAGGCAGTGTAAGGCAACCTAATGGATGTTTTATAACTTTCTTTCAAGTACAGAAATAAGTTCATATTTAACTAAACCTAAGTTAATTTTTACCACTTTTTAAAATGCATTGCTAGGGAATAAGGCATTTTCAAATATCTCTCCAAATCTTGTATTTCTGATTATAAAAATGATGACATCAAATTTAACACTAGTAAAAAAGAAAAGTTGTAGGATTTCAACTACCACAGGCTCACAAAATCATGAATTATACACAGACTAAAATGATGAAAGTTATTTTGAAAAAGTAAAAAAGTCATATAACTATCTCTGCGCTGCATAACACATACGGTTGAAAGGCTGACTTTTATCCCATTGGACACGTATACCAAGACCAAAAGGGTGAGAAAAAGGTTTTAACAGGGTATGGCTAGCAAACAAAATACTTAATTCTTTCAAGTGGTGATGCAAAGCATATCCTTCATGAATAACTTACTGAAAATACCATCTGCTTCACAGCCTATGCACAATAGTATCAAATATACTCTCACGTAGGCATGTACCTTCATAGTGTTTTTAAGACTGTTGTACATGTCTGTTAAGAAAGCAGCATTACTAGAAACAAAATTTAAACACATGTCTAACAATGTCCCTGAAGTAATCCTAACAGCACCACAAATATGAAAATAAACTCTAGGCACTGTAATATTTTGAGGGCATTTTAGAGCCTTGCTTATCCTTGTGTCAGATGCAAATATTTTTACATTAATACTTTGCATTATGAAAAGTCTCCTTGTACTGAACTTTATAGCAATTTCAAGATATATTTTTTTTTTAATACTCAGAAAATCTGAATATATGAAGATATTGTGAACTGGACATTTATTTCAGCACAGCTAGAGTGGCATAAAGATCTTTTTTATATTCTTATTATTCAACCATATGATCTAATGCAGATCTATTTTACTTTTCATTATGAGCTCTGATTAATTCAAATTAAAGATATCAATACAGAAAAAAGAAAATTAAATCTAAAAAATCATACAGGATGGTATGCATAAAAGGCTTTTCAAATGGATATTCTTTCATGGCACTTGGAAAGAAATACATTAACATATTTACAAACTCCTGAATATGTAGAATAGTAATAATTATTCAGTATTCTTAATGGAAATTAGAACTCAAGTAAGTTACCTCACAAAACAATCTCAGTGCCTTGTCTCCTTCCTCATATCTATACTTCTTCATTTTTTTCAGATCATTTGTTCTAATAGCACTTGATAGCTTTTATGACTGCAAGACAAAAAAAATCACAGCTTGTCTTGATCCCTATTAAGATTTTCAGTGCTTTAAATGCTTCACTCTTGTTATGCCCACATAACTTTAATATTATTTATAATATTTTTATATGATCTTATAATTTCAAACAGAAACAATAAGATGGCAGATAAGTTTCTCAAAGCATATCCTCTATTTTAAGATAGAGATATACAAATATAACTAATTTCTAACACTTCAACACTAACTCATTCATAATGTGCTTTTTCACTTCTCAAGAAATCTGTAGAAGCAAATAAATTTACCACTTAGAAGATTATTTTGTAGTTCAAAAGCTAAAATTCATTAATGAAGTGAAAGAAACAGAGCACTGCTTTTGATACCCATGATTATGGCGGAATGAACTCTAAAAAGTTTATAAGTATTTTGACTTGAGAGAGCAAACTGGGGGTCAGTTTTCCAAGAATTCCAGAAAAAGGTGGAGAACTGCTATCTCAAAAGTACTCACAACAGGTAGTACAAAAATTTAGTCCTATCTCTTAACCTTTGGTTTATAATCACCTCAGTCTTCATCCGGTCCATCAAATTGCTCCAGTTCCTAGAGGGTCCCCAGTAAGATCTCAAACTAACAGCAGATATGAGTGGATGAGGGTGTCTTCATACTGCACACATACTGCTCTTTCCTAGATGCCCTGCTCCTGAGTGCAGATGAAACATGGCAGCAAGCCAAAGGAATTAGCTTCAATGCTTAATATTCCTCATGATATGGTATACAAATTGTTGTTGATTTCATTTTTTTTAGAAGATAAATTACAGGGGAAAGAAGCCTGAAGTCAGGACTCCTTTGTGTATACATATTTATCATTTTATACATAAAATATTTTTATATATACATATCTAAGGTTTTTTTTTATATAGATGCTTATTTATATAAACATATGAAATGTCACATCTACAGATGTTTGCATAAAATATAAATATACATACATTTAAAAATGTTTATGGGGAAACAGTGAGAACTAAAATACTCAGTCACCAACAATATTCACTGTCTCTCATAGGAAATGGAGAGAGGAGAGGGAGAGAAGGAATGCTGTTAGGAACAGAGAGAGATCTAGTCACTACAGCATCCACTCTGAGCAGTTCAAGGACAAATTTTAGCATCTGAAACAGATAAAATATCTTTTAAAAATTCACAAGCCAGGGACACTAGGGAAGAAAGCAGAGTGTTGATTAACCTGCTACTTGTCAGGACTCTGAAATAACTGAGTAAAGACTTTATTGTTATGTCATTTAGGTGTAGCTTTTTTATTTTTTAATATTTTTAACCTTTAATAATTCCCCCAAATATATTTTTTTATAAACACATTTTCCCTTAAGGCTGTTAAGAAAAAAAGAAAAAAACAAAACCAAGAACAGAAGGAAAAATAGTAATTTCTGGTGAGTGAGCAATGTGACAGACAACAAGATTTCACCCTTACAGGCTTGCAGCTTTTAAAGCCAGCTCTCAGTGCCCCAGACATTACTCCAAGGTATACAGTAGGTGATAGGGTGCATGTCTTCTACTCTGTTAGTATTCATATAATAAAGAAAGTAAAGCTAACATTTAGAAAGTATTGCTAATAGGTATTACCAGAGTCTCAGGTTCTGAAATTATCAATTAATTCATCATTTCACTGTCTGTACTCCGAAATGTTAGGGTGGCTGTTGTCACAGCTTTCACCTGTGCAGCTGGAGTTTTTCCAACCATTCCTCTAGGAGTACATATGACCACAGAGGCAGGTTGTGATGCCTGGACAGCCTCAGTGACGCAGAATGACACTCAACGTATGCTTACTAGAACAGAGAGAACCTGAGAATTCAGCATTCTTCAAAACCATAGCAGTCTTTTAGGGAGTTAAAAACTAGAATTCAGGCTTGCATGGTACTTGCAAATGGGATGTGTTGAAACCACTGAAGCGGTGACTGTCTTGGCTGTACACTCCTCTCTCTTCTGGAAGTTACATGAGGATCAGCAGAAATGGAAACCTTGCTACAGCACTGCTATTCACAGCCCCGTGCATTTTCTAAACTGAAAACAGCAGCACTTTGTGTTAGTAAAGCTGAGTGTTAAGTATGGCAGCAAAGGATAAAATAAGAATCTTTTTTAGTCATCCTGCAAAATGTCTGCCAACATGAGCCAGGGGCTGGAGTATCCTTGTACAGTCCAACATTTTGGCTTCCACAGATTAGAAAGTAATGCAAACGGGGCATGAGCAAACACGAAATCACAATTGCAGTTTCATATAATTTTCACCAAACTGGAAAGCTACCTGCCTTGAAGAAACAACTTCCATGTGTGATAAGTCCCTTCACTGGCTTTGGCAGACTCTCCGATACCTATAAGGAGTTACCTAATGATTTCAGGATTTCATTAAATTGCAGATTATTGGTTTTATAGATGCTGAATATAGTACATTAACATTTATATAACTCCAAAAAAAACCCCCAAAACAACAAACCAACACAACACCAAAAAACCCAACCAAACAACAAAAACCAAAACCAGACCATACACACAGGCTATATCTGCCACAGTGTTCATAGCAAGACTATTTATAAGTCAAACTTATTCTGCAAGTAAAATACAACCAAATATTATCAACTTGTATAAACTAATTTAAAGTGTTGTCTGGCAGCTAACATAAAAATGCCCTAAACCAGGCTGAACACAGTGAAACTACAAAATTATTCTCTATCAACAAAGAATGATCTTAAGATATATGGAAATAAATGGGTCCAAACTCAATTTTTCTTGTAAGTATAAACATTTACCAGAGGCATTTCAAATAACTTATGCACATTAAAAAATTTCCCTCCTTTGTTTGTGACAGCTTCAAGAATTATTTTACAATGACTGTTAAATTAGACTGCAGCACTGATTTTTACTCCTGCTATTGGTAATGCATTTTTCCAACCACATGGATTGTTCTGCATTCTAGTGAGTGCAAAATCTCAGAGTTGAATCTTTCATGCTCACTTAAAGGTGGTCATTTTAGTCATATAGTAATATTTAGTCCCTAAAGTATTTGCATGTCCCACTATATTTGCTTTCTCATTAGTTCTACTGTTAAGAATTATTTGTATCAGAAATAAAGATCCTTAAACTGAAATTAAAGAACACAGGTTTTGGGTCTTTTACAAAAGCATGAATCCCAGAGCATTTTAGGATTTTCTGCCATAGTAATAGTTGTGTCTTTCACTCTGATTCTCTGCTCCATATTACTGCTGGAAATTTGAGCCTTGGCAGGTTGAGAATAATATTTTTCAAACAGATTTACTGTTCAACATGCTGTTTTTCTGCATCACCTAACTTGGGACAAATAATGTATATGTGGATATAACTCGGCTAAAGTCAGCCCTCTTATTCCATGACTGAATTAGTACCTATTGGAGTTAAACCCAAACCAAACCAAAGCAATCTTCTTTTGACTACATTTGCCATATTGCTGCTTTGAAGTAATGGGAAGAAAGTCAAAATTGCAAGTGTATGGCTTCAAAACTATTTAATAATCAAGGTGACTAGGTCTATCGGTAACAAAATGAATGTCTAAGCTTCACCCAAGTACAAGCATATCTGCTCTCAATGACATGGATTAGTGCTGTTTCTGTAATATCTTACTCAAAAAGGATTGAGCAATTTTATGGACTTAACTGTTTAGTTTACAACCTTCACTGACAAAATGCAGAAGATCCTAAGTAATCCTTAAAACGCTAAGCTGGACTGGCAGTAAATCCTTACTTTGGGGGCAACAGACACATATTAATGACAAAAAAAAAAAAATCAACTGCACCAAAATTAGATAGAAGGAAGAATTTGCTCTTATGTGATAATCAAGCACCATGTGCTTAGAAGGCACATTAGATGCATTATGTGGTAGAATATTATATAGTACAATACCAATTCTTGGAAAGCCAGTTGGTCGAAGAAAAAATTGGGTTTGCTTTTCAAAAAAAACACAAAGTCTCTTGTGAGAAATGCCACAGCTCAAGTTTTAACAAATTTTTGAAGAAGAAAACTACCCAAAACTAAAAAAAAAATTACAATAAAACACTTAGAAACCCTTTAAAAAAAATAAACAAGAGGATTCACCTGCTCTTAAGGCAGGAGCAATATGATGTACCTTATGTCATGCAACCTTTTAGGGGTTTAATTCTAATACCTGTGATTTGAGGAATAGGTTTGAAAGTTTGACACTAAAATATTGATTCGCAGACCAAATCCTTGAAATCTGAGAGGTGTTTAGCTGTGTAAACACATTGCTATTAAAGTTCAAAGCTATAAATCTATTAAAAAAAAAAAAAGAACATGTGGTGACAGAAACTTTTCAAAAAAGAACTATCCCTTACTTTATCACTTTGCACAAGGCACTAATCTTTTGTCATCCTCTGAAATCTTGTCACCCCTCCTGCATTTTTTGATCAGGGCAAATCATAGTAAGTAAAAAAGAATAGTACTTTATAGAAGGAAATCATGCATAGAGAAATGGACTGAATCACGCATCTGTAAGAGAAAGTTCTCTGCTGCAACAAGAGTCTAGGTAGGGTCACAACAGAGGTAGATGTTGCCTTCTACCTGTAGCTATCTTTTACATACAGAAATGACTGACAGGATTATGTCAGGCTATGCCCTATCATCATACTTACTGTAATGTGAAATGCAGTGTTGCCAAAATCATGGGAGAAAATTAAATTAAGAGCTATGGAAAAGAAAAACAAACCAAGACCTATAAATTGCTGGAGTCCGGCCAAGTAGTCAGGGACATTATTGTACTTGCTCTTGATCTCATACTCTTCCTTCAGCATCTGACTGTGGTGGCTTTCAGAAGTACAGTTGTTATACTACATGTTTCTTTGGATACACCCAGTGCTATCACTCTTATGTTGTTATTGCAGATAAGGTTATATACTTTATTTTTAAAATCTTAATGCACTTAATAGTGCTTTAGACCCTAGAGCTGCAATATTAAAATAATGAAAACTAAAACTTGCATAAGCTATTTTCTAGTCCTCCTTAGAGAGTTAGAATGGAAGTGAAACAAGAGATAGATATAGTAATTTCTTTAGGAAAAGCATATTTGCCCAAGCCCTCAGTCAATTCTGTTTTATAAAAGACACAACAGAAACAAGTTATAATGAACCACCTACATTCTCCGACTTCAGCATCATAAATATTCTCTTAGAGTTATCTCTCAGTTCATCTTTTTCTCTAGTTATACTTTGTGTCTGGAGTTCCTTTTCTTCAGCAATGACTTCTGACGTTGTATTCCATGGACACAACTTTCCCAGAAAGATTCCCTATACTTTTTCTTAGACAAAAGCAGAATCAAGAGTTAATTTTCACCCTCTTATTTTTCAAATACTTCTAACACAAGATTTTAATTGAAATACTGTCATCTCTCAGGTTTGGAGAGAACTAATTTCTGCTTTTAATCCTCCTTCTCTAATTTTGCTTTGATGCAACACTCTCACATATTTCAACAATTTCTTAACTATTTGCTTAAGATAATAATGGCTCAAAGAGAACTCTTAATTTTACTCTTCAGTCTGAGAGCTCCTTACTCTTTCTTTTCTATATGCTTAAGAAGAATTCCATCTTCTCAGATATAAAACCTAAGGTTTATCTCAAGTGGTAGCTCTAGGTTCTTAAGCTCAGCATGTCCCTCCACCTTGCAGACTCTTTTAAGAGCTATGATGTTTCATATCCAAATACACAGCTTATAAAAAGCACACATTTTGAACCTGTGTCTTCACTGGTGCAACATTCTTTTCTCCATAAATGCTGTTTCACCTACTTATTCACTTCTCTATAATACAACACTTCTCTAAAATAAGCAGAGATATTCAAATAATTGTATGCACTTTACACTAGGGAAGGAAGAGTTTGAGCAGTCCTTTTTCACATATCTCAGAAGTTCCTTTTATTAAAGTCCATATATCAATTTGACAGAGGACCAGGATGCAGCAAAAAATGGTCCTTTTTTTTTTTTTAGTTTTAAGAATCAATCCAGAAAATCCTAAAATACTGCAGAGGGGAAGGGTCTCTGAGAAAACTCTCTGAAAAGATGTACAACATAAAATCTATCACTCCTGTTACAGGCAATCAGAATATTTATAGTCTTCCTTTAAGTTAAAACTTTATTCCGCTACTTAAAGCATAAAATGAAAAGTACAGATTGAAAGCACTGATAGAATATGATTGACTGGCTTCCTAAAATAGGCAATTTAATTATTTGGGCACCTGATGGCATTCATGAGAATTCATGAGAATTCAAACTAACTTTAAGAACTTACTGAACTTTTTCCCCCTCAGATCATCAGAAGTGTTATTTCTTCCTTTCTCTTTCAATGTATAAATTTGAAGGAATCATGTTTCCAACGAGTTCTGGGATAGCTCAACCATCTTCTATCTTCCCAGGTTATAAGGGCATAGTAAAGGACAAATTGTAACTTCCCAAACTTGTCATCAGACATGATCTTTGACTGCAGTCTCCACAGCTAATAACTTAATTGTCCTAAGCAAATCCAAATTAAATTCACATCTGCTACTTAGGAACAGGTATGATAGTGTTCCTTGAAAAAAAAAACAACTTACTTTAAAATATAGTTTTTCAAATAGGTTAGATATCCTTTCTAAAGTAGATACACGCGACTAGCTCCTGTGCTTCTGCATTCCATTCTCCAGATGCCTGGAGAAGCCTCATCTTTCTTCAGTCACCTTGCTGACATACCATTTCTTTTTCAATACCATGAAGCTCCATTCTTAAGCATTCTTTGGTCACGTGAGTCCTTAGAAGTACAATTATGTTACCACAGCATCTGGAAAATGGCACTGCATAGTTGGTTGTGCATATATTTACAGAACTGTGTTATCACTCCTATTTTACCAACTGAACCATGGTAAATTGAAGCATTAGATTGACCTAAACATTCAATCTAATTAAGTATTGTCACTCAATTTTTTATTTTATTTTTTTTAATATAACTGCTCTTCAACATCTTTGAAGCTATATACCTTCCTTACACTGATGCCCAATTTTATACTCTGTCTTGTACATGGAACAATAATGAAAGAAAATCAGATCTACTTCACATGCTTATTAGAAGTCTGAAGAAAATAATAATAATAGTGAAAACAAACAAAAACACAGACACAAAAAAACCCACCATGGAAATATTACTGCATCTAACACTCTTATACCATTTACAGAAGAATTCATTGCAGCAGTAAAGTTAATATGTAACTTTTAAAAAGATTTTATCACAAGATTCTAAGGTACATATCCACCACACAGAGAAACAATGAAAATCAGTTTAAAGTAGTCTTCAGTTCCAAGAACTTTATGATATATTTAAACAACTTAATATAAGATTCTTGACTTACTACCAGACATAATTATTAGGTACCATCTGCTCGTTACAAAGATTCAGAATCATATATAAGGTCATTAATTAGAGTCTCTTGACCAACAAATTTTTTTTAAAGGATAGTAACCAGATGGAAAATTTGATAAAATTTCATCCCTAATAAATTTAAGGGTCCTCTTTGCAAAAAACTCTACTTAAAAAGTAGTCTTCATTTTCATAGTCTGAGGGTATACAGAATCTCATTTTGCCTTGGTAAAATTTAATCCTACTAAAAATAATATTAAACTAGTCTGAGTGTAGTTCTGTCAACACAGTCAAATCATTAATTAGAAATTTATGCCTTACTTGCTAGAAGGCAGTCTTTCCATATATCAGATCATGAAAGTATAATTACAGATGGAAGAATTTACCCAGGACTGACTGGTGGGGGGCACTGAGTGGGAAGTATAACCCTACACAGTGCACTCCATGAATGCTCCTGTTTTACCCAGCTGGCAGAGAAAAAAACAAGAAGGAAAGAAGGGGCAGTAGAAACAAAAGATGCAGCAGTATCTTTCACTCTCTAGCTGAATCTTACTGTATCCAGTGCTGTCATACAGCATTACTCTGCTTCATCTGTCTTGTTGAGACTTTTTTTTCATGCTCTTACTGTTTAAGTGAAACAATGGCTTTATTTGTTGTTTAAACATTTGTGGCATTTATAGACTAAATTATGGTTATTCATATTAGCAGTATGGAAAGTGCAATATGCTGTGGTGACCTGCACCTCAGTGTTATGAATCTTAGAGCTTTCTTGTAGGTTTTAGATTCATCAATAACTTACAGGATTCAGAAGTGTTATATTTAGAAAAAACAAAAGATAAACTCCTTGTCCTCTCAAAGCGGTTAACACTCTAAGAACAGTCATGACTCAGTAATGACTACATACCTTATTTCCTACCAAGTGCTTGCATCAAACGTATTCTTAGTATAGAGACTGATTCAAGATGCTAGTGGGTGTTTGTTGGATGGAGACACTTCTCAGCAAGTCACCAGATAGGAGGGGAGTACGATACCTCACCTCATTCACGCAGAGGTGACCATCAAATGCAGGAATTGATACCTGACCCATCAAAGTTATGTTTGCTCCCTTAAGGAAATGCCTTTCAGTTGGAGGAATGGCAAAACTAAGTCCTGACAAATGCAGAAGTTAATAAGGCAGAAAGAACTGAAGGAGAACAAGTAAATCTATCCCAAGCCCTCCTGACATTCAAGAAAGGAGATCAGTTACAAAGCTAACACTCCCATCAAGAAGCAGTTATATCCCAGAATGAACCTGAATGTAGAAAATATAATCCTCTATGTAATGCATACAGAGACATCTTTCAGTTTTAACCTTCATGTCAGAAAATAACGCATTCTTTTTTTTTCACGTATTGATCAGTTTTTACAAACACAACATGCAAAATAGACAGCATGGCAATAATTTATTTTATTTTTTTCACTTTTATTTTCAACAGATTTTAGCTAGGGGTGATTGCTAGGATTTTTTCACCCAGGATTGCCTAGAAGATTTATAAGTAGGTATTGCGAAGTGCTAACAAGTGCTTTATCTCCTCTGCATAATTTCTAGGATATCCAAAGAGCAAGACATCATTCTCTCCTTAGAAAATACCTGGATAGCTGTAGAGCTTGCAATGATAGGGTTGAGAGATGAAGATGTGTCTTTGTCTTTCATTGACTATAAAACATACCTTTCCACTGAAGAATCCAACCCACTCCTGAGGAGCTGATTTTAAACTTCTTTCTTGACAGATGGATAAAGATCTGCTCACTGCATTGCTACGGTCATGGGGCTAATGAACATATCTAGTAGTTCTGACTGGTTAATTCTCCTGATACCACCTACATTTAAGAAACACAGTGAATCATGAAAGGGATTCAACACATCAACTTATAGTACAGATGTAGCACATCTGTCAGAACAAATGTGACCTACCTAGAAAATACCAGAAAATGGACAATTCTAGGAGATTGCATAAGTAAAAGAAGAGTGGGTGACAGGTAGAAGAGGCATGCAGAATATTTTATTGTGTTATGTAGTATGTGAACCTGTTCATTATCATGGAAGACGCAGTGTGTTTATGGTAGTAGGTTTAGAGTGCCTGGAAAGCAGAAGGTCTGGGGCGTAAATCTGAAAAGATATGAAGCAAAAGTCCATGTTCTTAAGAGTCAATAATAAGAGTCCCATAGAGCTAACGGGCTTTGGACTAAGAAGTTTTCCAGGACAATGGATGACTAATTTCTGTGCTTAAAATAAGATTATTTATTTGTTGGCATGTTTAGTGAAATATCTGATAGTATTGTGAATTCATTTCCACAAATCCCTAGAAAAAAATATTAACCTTGCAACACAAAATACTGCACTTTAATATTTCATAAGACACAATTTAAACCTTAGTTAACGTATTTGTAAGCAGCTCCATATATGATCACTGATTTTTTAATGTAAAGTTGTTTACTTGTACTGAAAGAAGTCTGCAGAAATTGAAGTTTTATTCAGTAACTGCAGTAGAAGCAAAATCAAGCCAATAATTTACTAATGACTGTCAGTAACACTCAATCATCATTTATATATTACTCCTGAAATATTTCATCAACACAAAACACTGTAACTGCTTCAGATGTCTGACCTTGAACATACTAGATGTGAATTTCTGGGTTTAGACAGCAATTTCAGAAGTCAAATAGTCTCCCAGTTCCACTGAGGGCTTCCAGCATGATCACTGCTCAGAATCAGATTAATAAATTAGACCTCCACTATCAAAGCTAAGCTTCAGGCTATATGAAAGGCAAAAATTTCCTTGAGAACCAAAAGCTACAGATTTGAACCAAAAACAATGGGACACAATCCTTCCATGAAAACGAACAGAAAAGTAATAAAGCATTTGTGGTTCAGTAGTGCAACCCCACTTCTAGATGCAGTGCAGCAAGACAGCATACTCCTTAAGAGCACTAAATTCAAACTGTTAGTGCAAAGCTGGCCCTTAAACTTCTCCCCACAACCTGTTCAGAAGTCTGATCGTTTACATATGAGTAATACAGGTTTCTGTTTCCATTCAATATTTCCAGATGAAAAGAGAGGATCAGATTTTTTTCTTTGTCCAGGCAAGATTTGCATCAGGTAGCAGGAATTCAGAGGTCAAAAAAAAAAAAAAAAAAAAAAAAAGACTGCAATTACAAAATTTCAAAAAGTGTCAAGTGTTTGAAAACACAAGCTGTTATTAAAAAAATCTACTGCAGCTTTTGGTATGTCATCGCAGACTATACAGTTTATAGGCCCTAATTCAACTCCCCACAGTAAAAGTTTCCCTCAAAATTGGATTCAAAGCCTAAAAATTAACAACAGCATTATTAAGAGATCCAGATCTCACACAGGCGGATCCTGTGAAACCAGAAGTCAAAACAGGAAACTGAATTTCAGACACAATCCTGAGATATTAATTAGGACATTTTTATAAACGGACTCCAAAATAAATCCTCTTCCTTCCTAGCAGACCTTAGTCTTACCTTGGTTAACATTAAATTATGCATACATTTTCTTGTAATTTCACTCAAATTATTTCTCCAAGAGACTGAAGACTGAAGAAGGAAAAGAAATATATATTGTAGATTTCAGTTATCTGCTTCCAAACCATGACTGTTTGCATATCCCTCTCTTCAGCCAACTACAATGCTTATAGTTTAATGCATAAAAGAGCATAAGCCACAGACCGACCACAAAATACTTGGAACTGCCATGGGCTTTTTTGTTTGTTTGCTGTTTTTTAAAATAATGAAGCTTCTCACCTGCATGCAGCCAATAGCAGTGTAACAGGCATTTCTTAGGCAATTAGCATGGCAACCTTTAATAAAGAGATTGAGTCCAGTCCTCAGAAGACAGAAGTCCTACGATTGTTCCTGTTCCCCACACTTTTGAGATTGTTATTTGATCTGGATTTGGACTCCTTAGAGTTACTCTTCTGCTAGGGTCACCATCAGATTTCCAGAAAATCCTTTCCTTTCTTTACGGTCAGAAAGCTGTTTGATTTTATTTCTGAAGCTATTCAGAAAGATCATGTGTCATCTCCTTGAAAAAAAGGACTCTGGTGATAATTTTATGAATGTAATGCAAATGCTAAGAAAGCATCCCCACTGTTCTGAAAAGGCTTTAATGTATTGGTGCAGGAAGATAAGGTGAGAAATGTTCCAAAGAATTTATGCAAACTTCTCAAAAAAAAACAAGAAAATCCCCCATGTGCAAATATCTTCACCGATACTAACACCCACTTGCTGTTCCTTTACAGCAGATGCAATCTTCAGTGAAAATGCCTCTGTTTAGCACTGAGAATCTTCACCAAAAATTAAAACCTGGTCAAAATAAGCATAAGTGCTCGTAAGTCCGATTCGGAACTGATAACAAACTAGACTCCAAAACTTTCAAGCATGGATAAACGTATTTTGCAACAGAAGTACAATTACATGATTATGAAGAAAAAGAGTTCTGCTTCCAAACTGGTTTATGGTACATTGTATATAAATGTTTTCTGCATCCATTTTTTTTTTAGTCATGAGGACCAGATGACAAAAACATCGCATACCACTGGGGATAAGACCAAACTTATTTCAGTATACAAACCTTTTATAGTCTATCTTCTGGATATACCCTTATGGCCTATTTTGGATATTTTTCATTTACACATTCAAAATGAGGTATCTCAGGTAAGAGGTTATAAATAAGCTAACAAAAATGAGCTTTATTTCCAAAAAAACAAATCTATTTGTCACTTTAGGAAGTGTCTTTCAGAGATTGCTTAGGAAGAAACAGAAATTAAATTATGTGTGCCCAGATTTTTCTCTCAAGCTGCAAAAAGTGTTGATAGTTAAAACTTCTGGTATCTCTCTGATATCAGAAGCATAGCTACTGAAAATTACTGGGTAGTCTCATCACTAACACAGCTGTGCTAAAGCAGAAACCCTTGGTCCATAATATAACAAACATTTTATGAAGAACATAGTTATTATGCAGTAAAAACACTCAATTTAACTTGATCTCCTGATCTAGATGGCTGTACATTCAACCATCACCGGCATTTCACAGACATGGAAATGAAAAATGGAGATCAGATTCTTGAAAAACCCTCTATCTTATTTTGCTGTATGTAATTATAATGCATGAAATTTCAGAGTCGTCTAAAACATTATTTCAGGAACTTAGCAATTTGGAAGTGTTTTAAATGAAGTGGGAGTTTCCTTTGTCTTTCCCTTTTGATTGCTCCCTCCTCTCATTTTCCCCATGTCTCAGCTAATACAGTGCTTGTATTGAGGCTGCTGTAGTGTGAGTCTGATTTTGATGCACAATCCTCCTTCCCTGGGATATAGAGAAGGACTGTTTCTCAGGGGACTGTGTAGCACTGTTCTGTCCTCCTTTTGACTCTGTGTGAGTTTTCAAGTATGAAAGACAATTCCCCTCTTTGTGAGATTCTAAATCTATGTTTTAGCTTTCTTCTTCTTCTGAAGCCTTATTTCTAGGTCTCTGTGTCTTGAGAAAAGTAGCAAGAAATATGGATTTGAACCCACAGATGGAATAAGAAAGGTATTTGTTTCTTTTTCCTCCTTTTTAATCACTACAGTATTCCAGCCATTTCTTAAATTATAAAGAAAAACAATTACCTTCAAAGAATTACTTCTACACACACATGAACCACACATGACAGAAAGGCTACAACTTGGTTTATATTAGAAAGGGGAATGAAAAAGTAACTCTCAATCCTTTATTTCAGGAGGGATTTTGCTCACTTTTGGACAGCATGAAAATAGAAGATTCTATCTAAAGAGCCTAACAACTGTTTGTTCCAACTCAAATCAAAAGACATAAATAATTTGATAATTATTTAAAATAAAAATGTTGAAATTAGAAAGTCCAAACTAACAGTATCATCTTCTTTCTGTTTCACATTTAATTCTACTTTACAATCTAGGAAATCTCGTGAAGCTACAGGCTCCCAGGAGGCACAAAGAATAAAATGAGTACATTTCCTCTATAAAATAATAACTATGACTTCCTTTTATCAGGCTTACTGAAAAGTAAAATCCTTATCGTAAGGCTTACAAGCAAACCCACTACTAGTTCTATGACACTCAAAAAATAATACATATCATCCACCAGGTCTACCTGAAGTGCACTCAGAAGAATAGGCAGTTGGATAAGTACAACACTACAGCCTGGCTTTGTGCCGTGAGGGATGAAGGGCGTTACCTTGTGATAAATTGTGGAATTGAGGTTACAAGGAAATTATGCAAGAAGAAAGTTTCCTGCAGTGGTGCACACCAGCCTATCTCCTTCTTCAGCATGTCCTCTTGCCTCTTCCTGTCTCTAACTGCCCAAGAAAGGTTTACAAAAACGGAGGGCAGATGGTCAAAGCCAGTTTGACCATTTGAGTAATCTAAAAGTCATTGCAGCACAAATAATGCATCTTTATTATACTCCCAGTTGCTGAAATCATAAACTTGATGTATGTTCCCAAAAAGCCTTGTTTTATTTTTCTCCTGCTAAGAAATATGGACAGTTTTAGTTTTCATCTTTTCCCACAAAACAGAGCAATGATCCTTTTCTTAAATTTCTTTATGTGACCCTTCACCTTAAACAAAACCTCTATAAACATCGTGTAACTTCATTTGTCCTATTTTATGTGTGCTATTATCAGTATGCATCATATGCCTGTAGAATGTCAGCACGTCTGGCCTTTACGAGACATTTGTCATTCCATCACATTTGATATCTGTGGGTTGCAGCTATAACTGCAATGTCTTATATATTGCATCGGAACAATAGCTGACTATGGCGCAAAAAGTTGGGCTGCACAATACAGGCCTTAACGTTCATATCTGCTCCTCATTTTAACCTACCTGAAATCATTAGAAAATTAACTGCAAGCATATTGGCTCTGACTTACCACAGGTACACTGATATCTAGATACTGTTATTTAGAGACTTTCTGTACCCTGAACTAACAGACTGACTGGTTTGTTAAATAAAATAATCAACATATGTTTTGACAGAATTCAAATTAATGTTAACACACTAAATACACCAAAAAAAAAAAAAATCTTTCAAAGGAAAGAGCATTGACAACATTTGTCAGTTTAAACACTTTCTGGCAATAGCTCAGCTTGTTAACAGGCAATGAAAGACTGCTCTGTTAAGCCCAGGGTGATGCTAAAACTGTTTCATACAAGGCGATAGCAATTTTCCTTACCACCAAGTGAGGCTGCCTGTTGAGAAAGGCCATGGCACGCTGCAGGTCTTTGCTATTCATAGGTATTGATTGTAATGAGGAAGACATTTTATTGCTATCCAGTGTTGTACTGAATTACAAGAACAGCTATATTTTTATTAAGAGCTAGGAGTCATATAAAAATGACTTAGACTACTGCTTAATTTAATAGCATTTCCTTTTAAGTTTAGCTGAATCAATGTTCCATAAAAATAATAAAATAGATTACATAATCTTTTGGTTTTAATTTAAAACCAGCCTTTGAAAATTAGAGGGTTTAATAAATGCTGATACCTTTTAGAATTTACCCAACTATCACTTCCATCAATAAAGTGTTTTCCTGGTCAGAACTAGATTAATTTTTAGTGCTAAGTGAAAATCTGAGTTCTTGGCAGTCCCCCAAGAACCTGTGTGGGAACACCGTCTCAGTAAATATTCCAATAAAACCTTAATGAGGCATAAAAGAATAAAAAAGAACAACAGAAAAGAGTGTACACCAACAGAGAGAGAAATGTAAACCTGGTTAGTGTCCAGATGAGAAGAGAAAACTACAGCTTCTTTGAACTCATTCTGCGGAGTCCAGATACCATGCTGCACAGTAGTATTTTTTATTTGGGTATCACTGTTGCCAGTCTAACATAAATCTGTGTTTAAAACATCTGGGATGTTTTAAACTCCCCAGTTTAGATATCCTGCTAGCCAAAATCTGGCAAATGCAGGACATCAGAATAAGTTGTATTTTATTTCCTACAGCAGTTATATGAGTGCCTAGATAATGCCCTCTGATAGAAGTGGGAGATCTCTGATGAAAGCAAACATCTGAAATGAGTTTCTGGTGGAATTCCTTCATAAATAGCCCACTGAAAGTCCTCAAATGCTAACTGTCCTAGCTAATGGCATGGCTGAAGCTTTGCCCTCTCCCATACCTAGGTCTGAAAGAGATCTCTGCTTTAACAACACATTGTCCTCATAACTTCCTACTTCTAGATATTACAAAGTAGGCATGCAGGGAATTTTGGTCTAGGTTATTTGTCCTTGTCATACACATTTCTGAGATCTTTCAGCAGTGATTTCATCCTTTAAATCCAACATCCTCCTTCAATCATAGTGCAGATTTCTGGGTCATAGGAAGAACTCCACTAAATCCACATTGAAAGGAACATCTTTCCAGAGAAAGCTACAACTTCCCTTTTACAGAGAATTATGCTAAAAGACAAGACACTGTTGGTTACTAAGGATGCCTGTGTATTTGCGTGTTTAATACAAAGTGATCTGTTTTAATAAATACCTTTTTATGATTTCAAAGGACTGTGGTGACCTGTGCCTCTGCAATTTCACTTCAGTCAAATTCCATTTGATTTAACAGAATCAGACAAGTGTAAGGCTGTTGTAAGGAGAATGTGAAAGGGGGTCCATCAATCTACACAGGCTAACAAGTTTCACAGTATCAGACTTTATATGGCTGGATGCACATGCTGGATTCTCCATTCATATGGCAGCAAGGTGACATACAGTTACACTGGACGACTTCCAAAGTTTTCATTAAGTCATCACTGTAATTATGTATAGTCTTGAGATCAGTAAATAAGATTTCACCTATACATTTCTGTATTGCCTGTTCCTTGAACCTTACCTGTCATCATATAGGAAAACAAAGAGAGGTGGAGAATATCAGAGAAGACTAAATTTCAATACAGGGCCACAGAGTTCAGTACACCAAATGTGGCTACAATGTCCAACATTTATGAAATATATCTAAGTGTGAAGGTTAATGACCTGAAGTTCCCTCTAGAGCCAGTGAAAGAGAACATACAAACTCTTTCTCAGAGCAATTCAAGTCTTAACACTCTCCTCTAATGGTAGAGGGCTTGTAGCTAACTACACTTCCAGTTCCAGTGCCTCAAGAATTTGCCTGAAGTAAAGCTAAGGATGATAATGGCCTGGGTTGACAATAATTAGGAGATAATGTTTCTTTATTCATGTAGGTTTGGTACCTAAATTATAATTTAAATATACATATTAATTAATATACAAAAATATTAAATAATATTTTCCCATGGTGAGAGACCAAGACCAGAAGCTAGAATTCCTGAAAGATAATCTCAATTTACTATTCATTATGTGTAGTCTTTATTTCTTTGCTGGAAAAATAACTTAGTTCCAGCATTTATCAATGAGGATCTAGGCAAATTTAACCATGTGGCCTCTTAGTCAGGATCATGAGTTTCAATTTCCAAACCCAAGAATCTATTACTCCAGGGGAGAAGCGGCTGTCCCCATCCAGCTCTTGCTTCATTGCTGCTTGGAGCAGAGCTGGGGATAAAGGGTAGTTGCTTTAAAAGTCCCTTTTTCTTAGTGCACAGACTCCCTTGGTGAAAAGACTTTTCAAATATCTCTAGTGATACAAATTAAGTTCCTCCAAGTTAGCATATACCCATATAACATAGTCCATAGTACTAAACCCCCCAGTGGTACCTACTACCATCAGCATTATTAGCACTAGAGAATTGCCTATACACAGCAGCTTTTTTTCCTGTAGTGTTATTTCTATTGTCTAACACATGCTTGCACAATTGCTTTAATTTGAATCTATGGAAATACATGCAGCAGAGCAGAGGGCAGATCAACCTCCACTTTTTAATAAATGATCACACTGACAATTAAAATTCTTGGTGACAGGCAAATTACTGTTAAAATCTATGATTTATTTCTAGCAGAAAAACCTGGAGCAGCAGGGAGTACGGCAGCGAGCAGGAAACCTTAATAAAAATCAAGGTAATAAACCTTTTGCAAATATCAATTTTAATTATTTTTTAAATTACCTTTTCCTCTTCCATCTCTTTCATATGGCCCAATCATGTGAAAAGTTAATCATATTTTATAATAAAAGCATTTACTATTCTTTTTTCTCCATCATCTTTAGTGGAGTTTTTCAACAATATGAGCCATTACAGTAAAATGGGAATTTCTTCAGCCATCAGAGCACACAGCTGTTTTATAGTAAAACTGTTTCAAATCAGCAGAGTTTTTTTACACAAGTACTGAAGCTTCTGGAGCACAATTTTGCTACAAGGCTTTTGTTTCGAAAATTCTGTATTTAATATTTAATAATATTACATGCACAATGACTGGGCAATCTCTTTGCTCTGATAGGATTCTTTATTCAGAGTTTTTCAAATATCTGCAAACAATTAAAGAAGTAAAACAGCTTGAAAGTCCTTACAGTTAAAACTGCAGAATTTTCTTAAACATGTGTAAAGAAGTTGAGGAAATGAAGGGCACGGCAAAAATACAGCCAAAAAGGAAGGCTTCTTTAGAAGAGCAATGACAAAAAGATTTATTTTCAACTCACACTCTTCCTCTCTCACAGACTGAAAGAGATTTTGTCAAGAAAAAGCTTTCAAGGTACTTTTGTGCAAGCTAAGAAATACAGAGCACTGCACCTTCATTTTTAGAGGCAAAAGACAGCAAATTTTTAGAAGTGATTTGTTTAATGGAAAAAAAAAGTGCCACAAGGGTTACTAAATAGTGTCACATAGCAGGGAAACACACAAACTTCTGGGTGCTGACCCAGAATTAAGATGCATTCATCCCTTTTTCTTTACAGAAGTGCTTTTTACTTACACTGTAATGGTTTTTAAATGGGTGGTAATGAAGAATAATGAACTCTGTGATGAATGAAATTGGTCAGCTCTAACTTGTGACTCACCATGAACAGACTGTATATTAAACAGCATTATCACAGTAAGGTATTTAATTCCAGCTCCTATCATTTATTTGCCTAGAGTATTTCCTAATCTTCTTTAAGTTTTTCAGTGTGACCACCATAGTTTTAACTCCAGAATTGGCCTGCTCAGAGACAGATAAAGAAATAACTCCAGACAATTGCTTTATGTTTGCTCTGATCTTTGCAGAGGCTTAGAGAAATCACTGAGCAGTTTGATATTTTATTCTGTTTCTTTTCAACAACAAATAATTGGGCATTTTTTTTTTTTTTGATGAGAACTGAAGGCAATTGACCAGGGGTGTAGCTTTAACACATATTAAATACATATGTCCTTGTTATTACACAGATGTAGACCAGTTTCTTGGGAACAAAGACCACTTAATTTACTAAAATATCCAGATAGTGACTTAGCATTCCCCAACTAAAGCATTTTAAATTCTTACTCTCAGTTCAGCTGGTTTGATTTCTGAGAACCACATAGCTGCTTATGAGCAGCTGAGGTCCATGGGTTACAGCCCTTTTCCTGACACATGGCCAAGGCTGCAGCATACGTGCGATACTGGAGCTGTTAGCACTGATGCCTATACCAAGTGTGTTAGCTACAGCATATATGGGATGCTGAGGAGCCCATATGTAAGAGGACATTCTGTGGGGTGCCACAGACAGCATGATTCAGCTGGATCACAGTATCTTCCCTCCCCATCTCAGACATCTCCCAGGAATGGGACATGACAGGTTTGATGGATTAAATGACATATCTACGCAGATCTCAAAAACTGATGAACTTGGGCTCACAATCCTGTGCAACACACTCAAAGAGCACAGAGAAAAACAACTTGAGATTGCATGAAGTGGAAAACTTGCTATTTACAGAAGGAGTTTATCAGAACTGATGTTTTTTTCTGGTAAAAGCTGTTGTACATATGAGCTCAATTTGATTCTACATTGTTTAGTGGCAGACAGAGATAATACAAAACATAATGCAATTTACCGCTTCATTTCTTCATAAAGTCTACCCAGAAACATTTACTGCTCCATGTTACAGTAGTTTAGCAAAATGAGTATAGTAGGGAATCTGCAAAACTATAAATAATGCTCTCTGCTCTCTTAAATAATGTTTCACATTCTAGTGAAATAACAAGAAATTTTCTTATAAATACCATATCTGACCTAATTATTTGTCAAAAAAATTGAAACTTGAGTTAGTTACCCTGGACTAGATTTGTTTTGTCCATTGACAAAATGGACAGCTCAGTCTGCTCGCTCTCCTTGTGCACTTCAACAACTGAGAAAAACTTGAAGAAGTGTAATTTCCAGCTTCTGATTTTGCAAGGGCAGAATTTTGCTCCCGTTTCTTCTCAGTTGTCAATCACAAAATAGAGGATTAAAACCAAGAGATTTTAAAACAAAACAATTATAATGTTTTATGGGTTTACTCTGCTTTATGACATTTTCACTAACAAAAGCAAGATTCTTTTACTTCGGCACAAAAATTTATAATACCATACATGTTCTTACCCACACACAAACTGTAAACATCCTTTTGGACACTGGAGTTAAGACATAACCTTTCTGACTTCTGGACAACATGGTTGATAACCTCTTCTGTTTGCTCCTCTACCCCCTCAGTCACATGCCAGGCATGCATTTTTCGGTTGAATCTTTTTATCCCCCCCCCAATATCAATTCTGGGAAACTCTTTTATCTTTCAATATCTCTGTTAGAAAGGGTAGCTATTTTAATAGTTTCAGTTAATATGCATTTTGGGACACCAGCTAGTCTCTCTAAGGAATGACACACAGTAGATACAAGTCAAACTAAGGCTAGCAACTTTCGTTCAGTATTCTTCTGCAGAGTATAGCTCTACTGTTAGCTATTCTTATAAAAATGGATCAAATCCAGACAAAAGTGTACATTTCCCAATTCAGTAGAGATTGTAAAGGACAGATGAAGATGAGGTGTCATTTCACAGAAAGACCTCAAGCTTCACTAAAGATTTTCCAAAACAGAAACCGAAAACATATTTTCATGAAGACCTAAATTTGGGCAGCCCAAAAGATGACCGTTTCAGAAATAAGTGAGAATGAGAATTAAAACAATAAGATAGGAAAACAACCTGTAGTAATAACTACTTGCAGCTACTATCATTACTGTTTGTTTTGATTTCAGACTATTTGAATCTCTTGTCCATTGACACATGATCAGTATGAAAGATGATCCTGAATCAAAAGCACAATCTTAATCATTCAAAAATCTATTCTGAAGTTATGCATCTTAGTTTCAAAATAAAGTTATTAAAAGCAAACCAATATTCAAAATCCAGTGGTTGGTTATTAACCCCAAACATAGGCAATTAATCTGTAAATGCTTCATTTCTGATGTTTAAACTTACCATCTTTTTATGCATAGGTGTTCTCTGACCTACATAGGTCTACATTCCTTAATTCATCAACTTAATGAAGTTCAAAAGCAAATCAAGAAAGATGCTACAAGCAGTTTTCTGTTTGTACATTAAGGACACAGAGCCATCCCCAGACCTAAATCGAATGTTCATACAGAACATACTTCTGTAGCTCTGCAGCTACGATACAGCCAAGTAATTTTCAGTGCATGATGATCCCAAGTTCAAAATTTATGTAGGAACATTTTAAAATAATGGTCAATTAACACTGGAATCCTTTAAGCACTTTATCCATATTAATCCCAAATGAGTACCTCATGATTAATGTTATTAAAACAAATTCCAAAGCAATTTGGTAATGATCAAGTTGTTATTGCAGAGCATTTCTATTACTTTTATGCATTTGTGTGGATTTTGCCTACTTTCTGTGTTGCATCTTTGAAACCCCGCCTCAGACTGATCTGAAAGTCACGTTACTTTGTATGCAATGTGATGCAGTGAAATAAATAATCTGCAGTAAAAAGTACGCAATGCATAATATAAGATTACTGCTGACTGATAATTATTAAGAACAGGACCTTATCTATGTGAAGTAGCTGAGGTCCAGTGCTTTAAGTATTTTCCAGTGACAGTGACCCGGTCTGACTTAAATGAGGTGTGATTCCTAGATGTCTAAAATTAGATGAGGTAAATCCAGGCCCTGGAATCTCACCTAAATATCACTAATTTGTTAAAATTCTTGAGTTCAGTGGTGAGCTACTTGTTTCCCTTCCTGGTCTTCTGCATATCATTCTCAAAGCTTTAAAAATGTTTAACTACCTCTGTATACCAATGCTCTGCAATAAAAAAGAGGCAAGTTTCTGGCCTCAGTTTGGCCCACCCCACCCTCCCAGCTTTGAATCTGGAGCATTTAGAGCTGAATGCCTTGAAATAAAGCATTTGGAACTTAAATTACTTTGATTTCCTTTTCTAAGTTTATCATTAGGTCATTTGTATTTTGAGCAGAGATATCAGAATTCCTAGTTTGAAAGTTTTCTTAGTTTACTCAAAGTAAGGTTAGCTTAGCTTCAATACAATTTAAAAGCACCATTAAAATGCATAATTGTAATTGATGCACTTTTTTCAGTCTAGATGAACATAATATGTAATTTTTACTCCTCTTTTTGTATTTTATATGAGACATGTCTTGGAAATACACTTTGTTAACCTATGATGAAGATAGCTAGAGTATGAAAATTAGAAAAAATAAATGTAAAATAATAATCTGTGTTGAAATGGAAAAACTGAGGCAATGTTAACAAAATGTAAGCAATTAAGACTCTACAACAACCAAATCTATAAAAATACAATTTTAACAAGATTAATACTGATTCCTTTCCAATGGATTTGTAACTCATACATCTTTACAGTCTTTTGCTAATGGTGAACATCCACACCCTACAACTCAGGTTTGCATCCACTAGAGAGAGTTTCTAGAGGATCTATGAGGATTTGATAGAAATCCTAAACCATTAAAATTTCTGAGGAATATATTCTATAAAACTTCCGGTAGCAAACATTATTAAAGCTGAAGTATTTTTTTTATTAGTTGCCTAAAATATTATTATGACACTGCAGTCTAAACTCATGACCATGTACTATAAACCAGGCACAACTGTTCTGGAGGAGCATGTGAAAAATTGTAATTATTATCCAGAAATCAAGAAGTTATGAAGGTATAATGAAAATGTATTGATTCCAAGTTTTGGAAAGAGGCAAAGTGTTATCCTGAAATTCAAAAGCGTAAGCTCTATTTTTTTTTTTTTTTACTAGCAACAACCATATAAAGAGATCAAAGTTAAGGATATTGGAAGATCTATATGAAATTGGCACATATTTACATTTATAATGAACTACATATTGTAAAAGTATCTCATTTACATGTTTTGAAACTTTTCTTTAAAAAACAAGAATAAGAATTATTTGTACAATCATGGAAATAACATCAATGACCATGAAGAACAAACCCAAGCCATCTAAGGTTTAATTCTAAACATGTTTCTCCATATATTCGTATCAGGGATTATTTTTTTTCCACCTAAAATACAGAATGGTGTTGTTCGGAGTGGCTGTTAACTTACTAATTTTGGAGTTCTCATCCTGTTTGCCAATTCACTTTCTCCCAGCTATTTTGGTGGAAATTTAATTAGAGTAATCTTTATTCCATTTCCCATGTCATTATTAAAAAATGTGCAGTAGTGCAAGATCAAGGACAGATTGCCACAGAACACATCAGCTTGACAGGGAACAATATTCTGCATAGTTCCCATACTGATTACACACTCACATAAGAGTAGTGTAATTTTTATCTTTTCTTTTAATGTTTTCTTATGAAAATGTCATGTGAAATAATGTCAGAAGATTTGTCAAGATAAATGACATCTCCTGGTTTATCCTATTCTCAGGAACTGTTATTCTGCCACAAAATTGTATTACACTGGTAGTACACAATTTCTCCTCGATAAATTAATTTTGGCTATTACTCATCTCCCTGCTATGCTGCAGGTGCTTACAGTTCATTTGATTATTTCCTCTAGTTTTGGGTTCTTTTACAAAATTTAAATCATGCTGATGGGAGTGTAATTCCCCAGCTCTTCCTTTCTTTATAAAGGCAGGCACTGAGGCAGCTGGATTTGAGTTTTCTGAACCTTCCTCCATTCTCCACAACAGAGCACTGCTAATGAATCTTGAGAATGCTTCAGCCAGTTACCTAAAAACTATACAGTAAACTTAATCAAACTCAGCTCATTTAAAAATATCTATTTTCTCAATGTGCTCTTTCAGAAGCTCTTTGATCATTCCATTCTGACATCTCAGTCCTCTCCTAGGCTTAGTAGTTGTGTTAACTAAGCACAATAGCTCCAGTTAAGGAAAACTGGAAAAAGATATTAAACATTTTTTTCAAGTTTAATACCATTTTTCAATTTATTTCCTTCCCTGTTTGATAGCATACCACTGTTTTTCCCCTTGCTCTTATTATTAATGTGTTTATAAAATGACTTTTAGTTTCCTTTTCTTTTTTATGCCATGCACAATTCTCTGTCTTGGCCCTTCCAGTTTTGTCACCTTTCATATTAGTGTTACTTCATTTACAGAAATTTTCTAATTTGACCTAGTTTTTGACCTAGTTTCTACTTTCTGGGGGATTTTTATTTTTTTTTTTCCTGGGACTTAGGCCACTGAAGTCAAGGCTTACTTAAGGGAGTGACTTCCTAGGCTTCAAAAGTATTGAGAAAGTTTGTGACTCTCCCTTAAATGTAATTTCTGGGGGGAGAATGGCCAGTGGTTGTAAATGTTTTTCCCTTAGATTTCTTTGCAGTGAGATTGGACTCATCAGCCCTACTAGACTGTTCTCTATTAATTTATTGGTTTTATTATGATCTGCACTTTCTGTGCCTTGACACAATAAATCATTTTATGTCCTCACAAAGCAAGTTAAAATAAATGAGAGTGAACCCCACTTACATTTTGAACTACATTTTTTCTAGGGAATTCCTGCTAGCTGCCTTCGAACTACATAGCAACTGAGGTTGGAAGGGACCTCTGGAGGCAATTAGTTGAAGCTTCTGCTCTATACAAGGCTAATTGCAAAGCTGGATCAGGTTGCTCAGGGCTTGAAGTCAGTAGAATGAAAAATCTTCAAGGAAGAATCTGAAGCTGATTCCATCATCTCTCTGTGAAGGTTTTTCTTATCATAAGCCACTTTTACTCTAAATTATTGTGGCTGAAGTTTGCCATTAGCTGAAAATTTACACTTTGTATAATTCAGATAGTTGTTCACAAAACATCGTCATTCCCATGAACAAGGACGTCAAACTCATCAATGTCTAATTTTCATTGTACAGGTAATGGTGTTAAAATTGTGAACCTAATGACATTTTTGTTACTATTATTTGCAAATCACTGTACGAAACTCAGTTTCAGACTAATTGAGTTTGTTTCTATTATGAGATCACTCTTTCTTTATTCTTCTTGTTTTTTTCTCTTTGTTCCAAACACTTCTATAAAGTTCCTAGTTGTCTCTCTTAATTTTTTACTTAATTCATTCTATACAACCTCACTTGCTTTAGAGGTAAACTAGCATATACTCTTGTGCATAATGACTGAACATTGTACATTTCCAAGTCAGTCTTAAAAGGGAAACTGCAAACCATCTCCTCATAACACTGAACTTCAAAAAGCTTTTAAAATTTCCTCCAGGCAACTGCATTACCTGCCAAAGGCTAGTATGCTAAAGATTCATCACAAAAATGTTCCTGTTATGGCAAAGAGAAACTTAATTTTCTAACTTTCATCTGAAACTTAAACCAATAGTAAAACACCAGAAAGCAAACTCTCCTACTGAAATATCTTTGCTAAAACATTGTCTCTATGCATATTCTAACAATAAAACGTATAGCTGTGGCAACCATATCTAAAATGCATAATTACATTTGCTATCAAAAGATGTTTTATTTCCTTTGTAATAAAATGTTTTATTTTCTTCATAAGAGTGAATATTCATTTCAACACTAGAAGCAGATTAGAGTCTATAAAGCCATGACAGAGTGGGTTGTTTTAGAAAGCACCATGTGAAGTTACTTTTTTTCCTCACCTATATACAGCTTTAGATATATTGCAAGCATTTTGGAAACGACTGGAAATATATGACTAAGTAACACAAGTCAAAGTTAATGACAGGGAAGCTGAGGGTGGACCCAGCAACTTGGAAGAGTGCCTGTGAGGCTGCTTAACTCTCTGTCAGAACAAGGCACATCCCAGAGGCTCTCTACCCCAATGCTGCCAGCAACTGTCTGACTGCAGTTCAGTACCTCCACAGACAAAATGATTGTTGCATACCTCAGGGTACAGTGGCATTAATCCATTTTCATCAGTTGTAAATCACACTTTTCCACTGCAGCTCACTGAGTTCAAATCAGGACTGGAGCCTGACAAGGCATCTAGAAGTTGTCTTTTGAACTACATCTATTCTACCTCTTTTTTTTCAAGAGGTATTCCTTGGCAGATTGTGGAGAGATCCTCAGAATTTGCTAATTTAAAACAATCCAGATGTGTTGGTTTGTGTGTTTGGACTTTAATATAAATATTTATTTTTTTCAGCAAAAACAGTAAAGATACTGCAAACAAAATTCAGCCACTGGTTTAAAACATACCAAGGATCAAATATGCATTTTCCTTGGATATTCCTCTAATTGCTTTTTCTTAGTTTCTATGGAAGTTTAACTCTTGAAGGCAAAAGAAATTGATTAGGTAAGTTAAAAATGTCTTTATGTGGATGGCAAATCCTACTGTTTGACAAAGATTTCTCATGTTCAATAAGAGGAGTTCATTTAAATGTTTAAAAGAATCCATATCCAACTACTGAGCCTCAGCGATATCTACCCAATCTATAGCTAGTTCATTTAATCCCAAACATAATTTAGGAACACGGCTAAGTGAGAAGGAAGTAATCTAACCAGAAGGAAACCAATGATTCCCGTTGAAAAAAATGGAGAAAATAATGAAGACATAGTAAGCAAAGTACTCTTTTTTTTTCCCAAGTTTTATTCTGCTGCATAAGGCCAATGCAGTAATAAAGACCCATTTCCTGTGGCAATCATCTTCAAAGTGAACTAAAATGAATGTGTATATTCTGGAGCCATACTGATAAAAGAGCTTCAAACCATCGCCATTGTTTCAAATAATGTTGAAAAATGATACCCAAGAAGGGCTTTCAACTTATTTCTAGCTATCTATTTTGGATTAACATAAAATATGCTATTTCAAATTGTTGCTATCCCTGTGCAATGTATTTATATCCATATGATTACTATCTTTAGTGAAAGGCTTCATATGTACATATATGTCATTACTGGAAATGTTTCAATTTATATTAAAAAATGAAACTGTAAGATCAGCAACAATTGCCACAACTAAATCAAATTATTCTTCCCGCAAGCCAAATATAAATGTTCTCATTTACTTAAGTTACACATCTCTTTCATAGCAAAAACTGAGCCACTCAGCTACATTTCTAAAATTATCCCCATCAACTTCGCTGACTGTCTTTACAAAGGGCTTGTGTGTCATTTGACAGGATCTTTTCTGAAAGCACTTGCTCCTTGGTAAAGGTAAAGAAAAAAATAAAATCAGAAAAAAAAAATTATATAACTGATTGCAATCTTTTACTTCTGTATGACTTCTCTGTACATATTGACACTGCAGTCTAACAATATTCCAGTTAGGTTACTGTCATGTTTTGGAGACAACAGTTTTCCTTTACAACTAAGGAGTTAAAAATAAAAAGTGTATTTCCAATTGCTAGAGCAAACCATTTTCTGTTTGAATTAATATGACCCCAACAAATTAATAAAATTATGTATTGGAAAATCTTTACTGATGGATCTTAACAAAAGGCATAAGAAACCTGGAGCAGAGGATTTTTCTCTATCCATTTCTGAAGGAACTAAGAAAATACGCCAAGTCTTCCAAAATCAATAAGGAAGACTACAGTCAGATCTGAAGAAATCCATTGTCAAGATTTATGGTTGGACTGGCCACTAGACAAGTGACAGATTGCTCTCTATTAACCCTTCTTCTGTCCCAAAGGGGTAGAGAAAGGGAATAAGGGAAAGAGGCCTATCAATTAGAAAAAGAAACTAGAACAGCTTTAATGAAATAATTATACAAATATATACAAAACCAATATCAAACCCAAACTTTCTGATGGCAATCACATCACCACTGATGCTGTGGAGCAGGCAATGGGTAAGTCCCAGACTGGACTCAGTAGCAGATGAGAAGCAGATTAGGGAGCGGGACTCTGGAACTGGATTCGGGAACACGTGAATCATGACCAAAGGCAGAACAACAGTGTCCTCCTTGGATGCCGGCCATTGAAGAAGAGAGACAGACACTTGTGATCCCTCAGCTTTATGCTGAATATGATGTATATGGGACTGAATCCCTTGCCAGTCAGTTTAGGGTCACCTGTCCTGGCCACTCCTCCCCACAGGTGCAACTTTTTACTTTCTGCACCCCGATGTGGCACACAGAATTTAGCAGTGACCTTGGTTTGCACATAAGCAAGTATAAGCAAGAGCCTTTCTGCACACCCAGCCTTGGTGTTCACACCCACCCTAAACATGGAGCATTATCACTGCTAAAAGCAGACACCATCTATGACAATACATCATTAACTTCAGGAAGCGCAGATAGTTAGAAGAGACCGAGCTGAAATTAAAAAAAAAAAAAAAATCACTGAATAGAATTAGTTTTTTTCCCTAACTCAAACCAGGACATCCAGAGAGAACAGGAAAATTTTAGATATTTATTTATATTTTGACATGGTGAGAATTCAAAAGTCTGGTCATGCCAAAGATTTATTTTTCAAATAGGGTCAAAGGCAAAACAAAGAATAAGGCAATAGTCTACAGTAACTTCTGAAAAGCCATGGCATATTGAAAAAAAAAAAAAAAAAGAAAAAAAGAAAAAAAAAGAAAAAAAAAAAAAGAAAAAAAGAGTTAGAGTTATCCAGGCACACGTAAGTCTTCTGATACAAGACAAACAGAAAGGAGGATCTTGGGGACTACAGGCCTATCAGTCTGACCTCAACACCAGGGAAGGTTATGAAGCAGATCATGTTGGTTGCAAGCATGCAGGACATACAGGACAACCAGGTGATCAGGCCCAGAGAGCAGTGGATTATGAAAGGCAGATCCTGCTTGACTAATCCAATCTCTTTCTATGACAAGGTGACCTGCCTCATGGGTGAGATGTTTTCCTGGACTTTAGTAAAGCTTTTGACAATGCTTCCCACAGCATTCTCAAATTCTGATGGAGACTGGCAGCTCATGGCTTGGATGGGTGCATGCTTTGCTGGATTAAAAGAAAAAAAAAAAACAAAACACAACAAAAAAACCCCTGGATAGAGAGTGGTTGTGAAAGAAGTTAAATCCAGTTGGTGTCTGGTCACAAGTAATGATCCCCAGGGCTCAGTACTGGGGCCTGTTCTCTTTAGTACTTTTATCAATGATCTGGATGAGGGGATTGAGGTTACTCTCAGGATGTTTGTAAAAGACACCAAGTTAGGTGGGTGTGTTGATCTTGAGAGTATAAAAGCTCTATAGAGGGATCTGGATGGGCTGGATCAATGGACGAAGGCCATGGGTATGAGGTTTAACAAGTCCAGGTGCTGAGTCCTGCACTTTGTCCACAACAGTCCCAGGCAATGCTACAGGCTTGGGGAAAAGTGGCTGGAAAGCTGCCTGACATAAAAAGACTTTGGGATGTTAGTCAACAGCCACCTGAACATGAGCCAGCAGTGTGCCCAGGTGGCCAAGAAGACCAACATCATCCTGGCTTTTAACAGAAATAGCAACAGCAGTAGAAGCAGAGAAAATGATTGTCCCCTTGTATTTGGCACTGGTGAGACTGCATCTCAACTACTGTGTCCAGTTTTGGGCCCCTCGCTACAAGAAGGGCATTGAGGTGCTGGAGCATGTCTGAAGAAGGGTAACAAAGGCTGGTGAAGCATCTATAGAAGTCTTACACAGAGTGGCTGAGGAAGCTGGGGTTGTTTAATATGGAAAAATGGATACCAAGGGGAAACCATATTGGTCTCTACAACTGCCTGAATGGAGGTTGTAGCAAGGTGGGGGTTGTCTTTTCTCACACGTATAAAGTATTTAGGGCAAGAGAAAATGACCTCAAGTTGCACCAGTGGAGGTTTAGATTGCACATTATGACAAATTTCTTCCCAGAAAGGTTGTGAAGCACTAGAACAGACTGCCCAGGGAAGTGGTAGTCTCACACTCCTTGGAGGTATTTAAAAGACACGTAGATGTGATGTTGACAGACATGGTTTAATGGTGACCTGGCAGTGCTGGGTTAATGGCTGAACTTAATGAACTTGAAGGTCTCTTCCAACCAGGACAAATCCATGATTGTAAGTCTCATAAATATGACACAGACCATTTGGGAGCACCTTATCCTGCTGGTCCACAAGGCTTAGCAGCTGGAAGCCAGGCAGAAAAAACAGGATGTCTCAAACAGATCTGATATCTACACAGGACATACAGGTTGAGCCCCAGATAGTGCAAAACGTTGAAAAAGAACGCATGAAATGCTGGCGATGTTTCTTTTATGAGCTGTGGACAGTGGGCAACCATAACTTTGTTTGTCCTGGACTCAGATTCATCCAGTGACTGCCAAAGAGGAGACTTTTCTTACAGAGCTCAAAGAGCACCGAATGACTCTGGGAAGTTTCTAAATAATTGTGTAGACAACCAGAATGCCACATGCACTTGGCAAGCCAAAGAACTCTACTGATGAAGTTTTAAGTGTGATACTTAAAAAAGGGGGACAAAAAAAAACCCAAGTGACAACAGCCTGGAAACTCAGCAGTATGACAGAAAGGGTATGAAAGTTTATAATGGAGCCCTAAATGTATGAGAGTCAGCACTAACTATATGACACTGCTGAAAGAAAAAGCAGTATAGTTATGTATTTGTTAACAAACAAATACATAAGACAAGACACTGGAAGTATTTACTTTTTTCTACACAGCACTAGTGAATCTTTTCCAGAGAACTGTCAGCATTTTGGGGCAAGGTATCCTAGACAAAGTGGAGAGCCTAAATGAAAACAAAAAGATAAAGTACCAAACCATGTAATTTTAATGTAGGAAACCCGAAAGGAGTGCACAAGGTGCAGTTGAGAGGAAGTGGGAGCAGGAAGGGGCAAGAGAGGCTGTGGTTTTGACAAACCAAAGTGGAGTAGCTTCAGAAAAAGGCATAAAACCTTTTGAAGGCTGAGAGGCTTACCTTAATATTGAGTTAGCCTACACTGTGTAAGCAAATAGGTATTTGTAAGTGCCACTGAACTAGAGCTCGGCAAGATACTACAGATCAGACACAGACACCACAGAAAGTTCTGCTCCCTGTCCTTAAAGTGCATTTTCTATTCCCTTTGTAGATCAGTGTCAACTAAGAGGACTCTTCTGCTTCCTCAAGTATGATTTTACTCTTATGTGTTATCTCAGAAGAGAAATAATAAATAAAAAATCCCTATACTAAGTTCTGTCCCTCACACACACATTACTTTGAAGGGAATAAAGTTTCTGTGTTGCCTGGACCACTCTTCCTCCCTCCAGTGTTTCTGCACTTTCCAGGTGTTACTGCTGGCTGCTGTGCCAGCACCTGCTCGGCACTGGTGCCAGCACTGCGACTGCCCTGGCTCACCAAAGGACCAGACAGCCATTGGTACAGATGACACTTATCTGCTGGAGGATGAGCACATTTCCTCTGCAGTAAGCTAAATTTAATTCTAAAATTCATTCCCATATGGAAAGAAGAGTATGTAATAGCCATTTTACTGCCCACCGCCAGCAGCTAATTTAACGAATACACATGCAAAGCATATATACAAACTAGTAAAATCTGTTAAAAGATGTATGGTTTATTGCTATTTTGCAAAACATTTGGAGAATTAGAGTAATAAGTATAAAACAAATGATATATTTTCATCTTATCAGGCAAATTTAAGGTCTTTACTTTGTCTGGTCTAACATATTTGTCATCTTCTTTCAGGAGGAAAGCCTATTCATTTTTGTAAAATAGCCCGAGAATTAAGGCAGCATTCATCTAAAGCAGCTGAAGTATTCAGCTGTTAAAAAAAAACAACAAGCTTTTATCAATAAGATCAGATGCTTCATTCCTTCCTTAAACCATTTTATTGTCAGGCCATATATGAACAAGATCCATGCCAGAAATCGTCAAACAAACCACGTGAGAAAAGGAGTAACTACATGCAAATAATTAAGCACATCTGAATAAAAACACACTAACGCTATAAAAAATGTTCAGTTTTACATTGGTGTTGGGGGAGAGGGTGAGAATGATCCCTAAGCAGGTACATTTTTCATTCACTAGCCCAGACTGCATAAAGAAAATATTATTTGTATTCTCTTCATTAATGACATAATAGAGAAGGAAAATAAAACCAAACAAAGTTAATATTCTATAAATTTCTCTTCCATCAGAAAGCACCAGACTTTTTATTCTAGTTTCCACACAGTTTTGTGGATGAATATTTTTAATTGAATTAGGGATGCAGAGAACTTTCTGTTCAGCAGTCATGCGTTCCACAATGATTTCTAGGTAAACAATACTCAAAACCTGATATTTTTCATAATCTAAAATAATTGTTCAATTCACCACTTAAAGAATGCCATAAATGCACCTTTGCTACTCACAGTTTAGTCAACACAATAAAAATGGTTTTAATGTTTTGGTTATTCTGTAATCCATTTTACAGAAATATTTGCATTGTATAATACACTATAGTCTCAAATGTAAGTAAATTTCTTCTATGCAATATATAAAAGCACACAAAAATATCAAAAAAAAGGACTTGAATAATCTCTGAAAGCTACTTTCATATGGTACTCTTCTTGCATTTTACATATTCTATGCAAATATTTCCCAAAGCAATGTACAGAGCATAATACAGCTATTGCAGCCAACAGAATGTCAAATTAATACTATCAAACCACACTATTAGAGACCATTTTTGACCCCATAGACTTTCTCTTGATGTACCATAATCCTGCACTTCTATTGTAAACATAAGCTTAATAGCCAGGTTTCTCTTGGATATCTTTGTGACTGTGGCTATTATGTTACTGCCTATTTCATAGTTCATATGTCATAAAGGAATAGTTAGCTACAACTTGTATTTATATCTACTTTAAAATACATTTTTATTGTAAGGGATTTAAAATCTGTTAGTTTTTCTCTGGTCTTTCACTTGAGCAGAAAACTTATTTGGGACGCATTGTACCTGTTTCCTGAGTTAACTGGATCCTACATACAGCTCTGTTAAAGACCTGCAATGACATGTCACCTTAGACAAAGCACTTAATCTTTCTGCAGTTCCATTCATTGTATTTAAAATTAAGCAACAATATTTCTATCCACTAGTACTGCTTAAGAGAAGTTAAAAATATGTGTAGCTATATTGCAACTAAATATTTTGCTACAATTTGTGTAATTGCCAGTTTACAGTACATAATTAAGGAAAATAATTGTGGCTTAGAATATGATACATCCACCAGCAGTAAAGGCAAGAAGTGCAAATAATTAAATAGATAAACAAACAAACAAATTAATTTAAGGGTACCAAAAATGAGGGGATCCCTAAGAGCTTTAGATGAACATGAGCTAAAGGTACTGCTATCAAGGAAGAATTGATGGCCAGCACAAACCAACTGCCACAGTAGTTACACAAGGTCCAGGGCCAAAGTAGCATGGTTTTATTACTTCAGTGCTGCGACTGCAACAATCTGCCTGGTGAAACTGAAAATGAACTAATACTTGTTAACAGGGGTACAAAACTGACCCAATGAAGGCTTCAGATTCAAGGTAGTATGGCCGTGTGCTCCTACACAATCTTACATGATGCTACCAACTCATACTGGTTCAACGTGAGTAATGCAGGCTTCAGAAGACCAAGTTTCCACATTCCAGTGTGGAAAAATCACCATTCTCTGATTCTGTGGAACTGTGCAAAGATCCTGAGTGATGCCCTATAAAGTAGTCTTGGTCTTTTCAACAAGCGGTAGGAAACTATCAGTCAATAGCACTGCTTCTTTTTGTAAGGATCAGTATTGCAGGTCTACAAAGATCAAGTGGAGCAACATGGGATTCTACTAAAAATGCTGGACCAGATGGTCTTCTGAGGTCCCTTCCAACCTGAGCTGTTGTATGATTCTGTGATTCTAAGACAAAATGATACCTATGCTCCTCCAACCCAGAACTTAGTCAGCTGCTAACCATAAGGACAAGGAAGGTCCAAAGAAAGTAGAGAAGGAAGACTCTTTATCAATCTATTATCTCCTTCTTCCAAAACCAGACACGTGTCACAGTCTGACAAGAAAACAAATGTCTCTGTCAGCACTTGGTACGCTAAGGCCTGGATAACAGGCCAAGGCCAAAGGTTGACCTCTAGATGAACCCCATAATGTTATATTTTATAATCAATAACCAAACCTCATTTTGCTTAACTAACCACTAAAAAAAAAAGTTTGTTAGGATTTTGTTATAATGCTTACACTGCAACAATTAGCGTTTATCAAGAGATGTAGTTAGAGCTAAAATACATGGTGAAACCAGATATCCAGCCTGTTGAAAGATAGGACCTCATGTTTAGAGATAAAATAGATAATGAAGCCAGACATCTAGTGATCAGACCTTGTTGAGAAACATGTGGTTAAAGACAAAAAAAATAGGAAAACTCCCTTGTGTCTTGCTCCAGGCCCTGGCCAGACTTTGGGTAACAGCCAAGTGGGAGGATGACATCAGATGTTTCCACATAAAGAAAAATGCAAATCATTCTGACTCGTTGAATTTGGTAATTGAATTTCAGCAAAGCTGGACCCCTTTGCAGCGACTTTGGAGACCTCACCTATGAGTGGATGCACTGTGTGGGACCTCCTAATTACTGGAACAAGTTCTCCAGATCCTCACTGCAACCAGGGCTCCCCAGTGACTTTGGGTCTGGATGATGGTAATGTTTTAATAGGGCAATTGGGGATGTATGTATCTTAATCACTACAGCTTTCTTTGTGTAGTAATGATTAGGTTCATTACCTTGCTTATTGTCCCCGCTTCTTATAATAGAGTATAATAAGCTTATCCTTTTGTAATTAAGTGCCTTGTTTCACTATTGTGTTATTTTGAGATAAACAGTAAAATAAGCCTGTTCCTTTTGTTGGTGTCTGTATCCCTTCTTTTGACCCCATCATTTGGCAAACCAGCACTGCATCTTGGAAATAACTCCTGAAAGACAGATAGCTCAGTATGATTTCAACAGTACAGCAAGCCCTGCTGCAGAAGTAACACTAATACTTTCTCCATCAGACAGAAAGGCCTCTTGACATTGAAGAAACCTTAATTAAAATATGCAGCTAGTTTTGATGAGTCAAGGGGCAGCAAGCCAAATTCAAGGTTCTAAGGCACAGGGGAATACTTCTGATAACCTCCAAGGCCTTTGGTTTATACAGCCACTAAGTGCTGCAAGAAACTATACATTTTTTTTTTCCTCCCTGCAGTAAGGGGTCCTGATTATTCTTCAAAGACTAGAAATAGTCTATAAATAGAATTTTATCATTGATATATATGAGGCTTTAACACGACTTCATATTTACCCAGAAGACATTTTGAACATTCTTGGAGATTGTCATTTTAGAACACAAAATTAAACTGAGTAATTTGTTGAAGAAATTGAAAATTGTTGGACATGTCTATTAAACCAAGCTTACTTTGGTAACTATTATCAACACATGAATGCCATTACTGACTAGAGTAATAGCTTTCCCAAATCATTTCTAAGTTCATAGTTCCTATAGAAAGAGTATTATTTCTACCTTCTGTAAGTATCAGATAACATCATGGAATTTATTTTGTTGTACTTGATTCAAACATTCCAATTTATTTTTTTTCCATATCAAAAACATTCCTTTCTTTCAAAAAAGTACATTCCTTTCTTTCAAAAAAGTATTGAAAAAGCAGTATGATTTAAAAAAAAAATTTAAAAATCAAAATCACTTACCTATCTTTTCAAATTGAAAGTTAAATAGTTTATTTTCTTACCATATACTTGACACA
>JANHFX010009643.1:140949-158228 GCA_027560015.1 Chloroceryle amazona
TTAAAAATCAAAATCACTTACCTATCTTTTCAAATTGAAAGTTAAATAGTTTATTTTCTTACCATATACTTGACACATGGCCTTAAGTTTTCAAAAGATGCAAGTCATATAAACTTCACTGATTTATTTACACTCATACTACATTTAATTCAAAATACAAATAATTGAAAATTAGGGGCTTGTACATATCTTGAAAAACAGCTTGGATCTTGGGTTAGTTCCCTAAATATAATCAGTCACTTAGTAACTAGTGCTTCTGTCACTAAACCATTTCCGTTTCATTTAATAATATCTTCCTTCTCCATTCCACTGATATTTAAAATATTTTACCAAGTAGGCTTACATGGGAATTACAATATTTCAGCTTTACATTATTTTGTCATTAAATGCAGAATCAGCTCAACTCAATCAATCCTCCCATAAACAAGCTGAAAACTGATTTTCAGAGGCATTCATTTTTAAACAGAATTTTTAGTTAGAAGAAAAATAGATCCTTAAATAATACCAAAAAAAGTAGGTTATGTATGCATATTTGTCTCTATTTATACAAAATATCAGTTAGTATTAATGAAGTGTTATATCTTCATCAGTATAAAATGACAGATGTTCTGAATGGGAATATTGCCTGTCTCAATGTTTATACCATAGACATCTACCTCTAAGGAATTCATCCTCGTCTCTTTTTTTAATCATTGGAGAGATGTAGGTACCTTATCCTAACGCTGACCAAATTAACAGTGTTTCAGAAGTGTTTGTTTCTATCTTTCTATTAAATGCCATTTACACTTACTGTCTGATCATCTATGATGTGGACATCAATAGTCAAGTGAGAAGATCTATTTCTGTGTCCCTGCTACTTTGTCATCTTTCCTCCTTAGCCAACACAAAGTGAGCTTCTGGCAAAGGCAGCGTACTTCTGAAGAGCACTGTATAAACTAACACATTGGGAATATTTTGTGAAGATAGAATTTAAAATGTAACCCACTTACCAAGCTAGAACAAGTAAAAAAAAAAAAAAAAAAAGCCTTTGATTTACTGTTAGTCCCTAGTGGTTTTATCCCTGTTAAAAATTTGTTATTATCTAAGGATTTCAGAGCTTTTGTTGCAAATTTTACAGTGTAGAACATAAAGAGGGTAACAAGGTATCCACCAAACAACAGTCAATGGACCTAGCATTTTCAGGGGCTAAAGGAAAAAAAAAATAAATAAACAACCCAAACTAAACCAAGAAGTGCATTACCAATCCACACAAATAAAATTAAAAAAAAAAAAATCGTTCTTTGTTGACAAGGAGGCATAGGAATTACCCACGTGACATAATTCAGATAGACCAGCAAGAAGATTAAGCATTTGTTTCACTGATCCTCTTCTTCTTATAGGGTTTGTAAATGGGGAAAAGTGCAAACTGCATTCTTACTCTCCTGTGACCCTCCTTGCATCAGATGACCTCCCAGTACTGTGCCCTTGGGAAATCCAGGGATTCTTTGCAGTGTTGGGTTGTTTGGGTTTTTTTTGAAAGCAAAAAGAGTAAGTAGTAACAATAATTAATTTCAAAATATTGTTTTTTGAGAGCTTCCTGTGAAACTTATACAGTACATTGTAGGAAGTGTAGTGAACAAATGGCACAAAAAGGTAGTAAACAAGTACACTTCTTTCTTATCGGTGCTTATAAAACATAATTAAGCCCATCTTATCTTACAAAACATCCCACCTTATTTTACAAATCATCATCATTGATAATGCTTCCAGTTTCACTTTTGTCAGAAGCTGTCTGACTGTAGGCTTTTAGTATATGACAATGACCATATCACTAGATTTTATTACCCTACTTAAAATCCCTGTAACAAAAGCCGGAGACAATTCTTATGAGAAGATTCAACAATAGTGTTAAGAGCAAAATTATGTTCAAGAAGTGAGGAAGGATTATAAACATACAACCTTGTAAAGCTATTGATATGAAAACCCTGCTTGGGTGAAAAGTAAATGGCTGAAGTTCCCTGCATTATTACTGAGAGGGTGGAGAAAATGCCTGCTATCACCTAAGATCATCAGCTATATCCTCAGCTGGTATAAATGACTAACTTACTGATGCTGAAATAGTCTAGTGAAAGATGTAATCAAAAACATCTATAGGGCACAACCTGCAAAAATGAAATAGCTGTACTTGTGCTGGTTTTTTCCTCTAGATTCAAATTGAAGATTTTTTAATTGCTTTTCCCACATGTATGTAAACATACTGTTGTTCTCATCAAGATAACTGAAAGATGTTTAAACATGCAAACTATTATAGTACTTGGTGTTGCATACACATCTGAAACTTCAAATTTTAAACAGCTGATTAAAAATATGGATTTGTCTTTTTTTTCTCATAAGTTAATTTCTAAATAAAAAGTACTTCCACAGCCAAACTGTATAAATATAGAAATATCTTTAAAGAAACACACTTAAATGACACGCCATAAATAAAGAAAATCTATTTGTTTGGAAAAAGGTAGTAATTTATTTCTACTTCACTATAACTTATTTTACTTTTCTTCAACTTTTTTTTCTAGGTATTTATGACAGTGAAATATCAGAAATCATCCCATTAGCTCATGGATGAAAACAAATGTTTGCTAGTTAAAAAAAATCAGCACAGAAGACATTTGTAGATAATCCAAAGCTGTTGGAGACATAAAGCAATGAATAGGTCAACTATAAAGAAGATTTAAATTTCTTGGTAATGTGGAATATCTAGAATATGTGAATTTCAGAGGCTTAAATTCTAGATAATTCAACAGATAATGCAGATCACCCACATGACAGAAAAATTTCAATGGAATTTAGAGAAGTTGGGAAGGACTTAAATTAAGGGTAAATAACCAACTAAATATGTACTTGATGAAGCATGATACTGCAGCTAAGACAACAAATACTACCTTTGGATATATTAAGACATTTACTAAATTACAAAATGTTACACTGATTTTCGTGTTCACATTTTGGAACATAGCTCAAAACTTCTTTGGTTTTTGTGGTTTTTAATTGAAAAGAATGAAGTTCAAGATTTTGAAAGCGCCTTAAACTTGTGAACTTAAAAGAGATCATTAATATTAAATTTCCACTGCCACATGGGTAATAATACTGATAGAGGAACAACATACTCTCAATACAGAAGTGACTCCCCCCCAGGGCTATAAGGAAGGACTCAAGAGTACTTGCATTAAGGATATTTCTTGTTATGTTCTTGAGAAACCAATATGGTTATTATAGCTTTAATTAAGAAGTACATTTTCAAAATACCGTATTTCTAAGACCCATCAATGAATAAAAGTTTGAAATGGCCTTTGCCTTCTGGGAATTCTGGCAGAGAAGAACTATAAATATTAAGAAAAATACAAAAGACTTTGTTTCATCCATTAAGTTATTTACAAATACTATTTTTTTTTTCCATAATTTATTTTGTATTTCAGCATCTGCTTCAGTATCTTATGTCAGGATCCTTTGTTGCTCTGTAACTAGAGGAAAGAACTCCAATTTTCCCTTTGTCTTCCTAATTGCTAGCGAAGATATTTCCAGGTATAAGGGTACTGCGAGCACAACACAGGAGAGTTTAGAGCACTGCAAGTCTGCACATGTAGGATATACACATCACAAGGATCTCCTTCTCCCTTCCATTCTTGCAAATAGTATGTCACCACTGATCTCACTCAGTATCTCTAATTTCCCTGTCTCTTTTGTTTAGCTCATCAAACCGTGTTTACACCACTTCCTCACCTCAAAAGAGGAACATTAAACAGTAAGTAGAGATAAAAGAATAAGTAGGAAAACAGTTAATTCTGGCCTGCAGAATGTACTATAGGCAGTAGAAGGGAGGAATGGATATTTCCCTCACTGCCACGAAAAGGAGATTACTCTTTCTGACTGTATTGGGTATACATGGTAAAGTTTATGTAGATGTTGGGGGATGCAGGGATGGCCCCTTTGGAAAGCGGACAGGGTGGGCATCTGGCTTCTGGCCAAGGTTAACCCACCATCTCATGCATAGTCAGGTTCACCTGCTAATATCACAGTCTGAACTAAAATATCCCCAAGTCTCTAAAAGGAAAAAAAAAAAAAAAAAAAATCAAAGTAGAAAGATTTAATGTTAACCTCAACTCTGCCCTCTTTAATAATGGGGTCAGAACATTTCCACTACAAATGTTACAGAATGGTATAGGTGAATCACGGGAAAAGAAACCATTATGTGAAAGCAAGGTGAGTATTAGGCACAAGCTAAAAGAAAACCACTGAACTATGGTTTCCACTCTGCATTTGAATCTACTACTCACCAAACAGCCATTACAACCTTCATTGTTTCTCCTTTGTACAAGAATATTTTTCCTAAACTGACTTTATTAACATGTTGGTTTTGCATTGATCTTTATCATCCATATTCCTATTTTGTTATGCATCAAGATGACAAAATGCCACCCTATTTTTCTCAGTGATACAGAATCTTAGTACCAAAAGTAAGATATGGTCAGTTCTTCTGAGATACATTTAGGTATCTAAATATGAACTAGTTTACAACATTGCAAACAGAGATAGATATAGAGAATTGATTACTTCAATACAGGCATCTAAAGTCATTTGAGAAGCTGTGAGATATCCATAACACGTGTGGAGATGATACAACACAGCTACAGCATAGGCTCTACAGAAGACCTGTAAGGTTCATTAGTATTTATTAGTTTTCTACCAGTGAGACGCCACCTCAAACTGCACTCGGGAAACAATTCTGCTCATGATGTTCTTGAGGACACAGAGGAGAATCTGGCTCTACTGCTCCAATCTCTGTCAGAGCCTAGGTCACATCCACTAGCTCTGTGTGCCTGCCTCATATATGCTAGGACATCTCAAATAGCATTAGACACCTAAGTTGAGGTAACTGAGTCACATACTGCCCTTACTCACAGTGTTCACTTGCAGACACCTGTATTTAAGTGACTATGACTGGAAGGCTCAGGCTTCTGCTATGGTCTTACTACATTATTCACAACACTGACAACTTCCTTCAACCAACCCCCCACAATTCAGTACATTTGCACTTAGTACTGTGAATGGAGTACCAACAGGGCATATGCTGAAAACTCAAATACTTGGCATGGAACACAAGTAATTCCATTGCTATTTAGGTGAGCTATTATACAATTATTACTGTTTCCAGTAACTGCTGGCTGATTCAGGCAGGCAGTGTTAGAATATTTTGTGACATATGAGCAAGGTTTTTTTCATAATTTGAAGTCAGCATTACTTTAATTCAGTACTTTCTGATGTTCTAAAATGTACTACTATGTTGTATGAGAATTTAAAGTCACTGAACTCAAGAGCTGAAAGTGTCCTTGGCAACCTTAACTCTTGTGTAGACTTTTGGAGAGCTAAGATACACTTGCTAAGAATCACAAAGCAACAGTATCACCAGATTGTGAGAGGCACATAAAGACCAGGGGAAACACTCTTGATACTTCTATGCATTTTTTTTTCCCCCCATTGCTGCCTTTGCATAATCCTAAATAACATCTCAGTTGAGAATTTGTTGTTGTTTGATCTCTGCTGGCAGCTAAACACCACACAGCCCCTCATGCAGTGTCCTCTGCCCTGCCCCCCCACTTCTCCCCCCCCAATGGAAGGAGAATTGAAAAACCCACGGGTGGAGATAAGGACAGTTTAATAAAACAACACAAAGAGAGAATAAAACAACAATAATAATGATAGTACTAATTAAATAATATGCAAAAGCAAGTCATAGATACCATGAGGCTTTATCTGTACCTGAGATGCTACTTGTCCTGCTCCTCCACAAGCTCAAGTCACACATGGGAACAAGCTGAAAACAGGTGCCCTCACTCCAGCCCAGCCCTCCTATTACATAGTGGACAGGACATCAGCATGGTATTAGACATTCCATTGGCTGGTTCGGTTGTTTATCCCAACTGTGGCCCTTTCAAACTGTAGCCACTCCCAGCTGCTTGGGCCAGCAGCTGCTTGTGATAATTAACCCTAATTGAACCCAGGACACAGTTATAACAGCTCACCAGCTCAAAACACGGAACTTGTTCACACAAGCAGAAACAGGACCTTAAGAACTATTCATTCCCATAATGTTTTAAGACTCACAGGGTGGTTTTCCGAATCTTCTAGCCGTCTTGAATCATCCACGCTTTTATGTAAATTCTGGTCATTCTCTTTTGCTGATCATCTGTTAGTTTAGTTTTCAGTCAACAGGTTTTTGGTCAACAGTTAGGGCTGTCTGTGGCAAACCACTTTAAACCCTTAGAATTACACAGAGAACAAAACGATACACAAAAGAGAAACTATGGAACAAGCAGTCACAAAAAATGAGATTTCAGGAAAAAGCCTATAGCAATGGGAAATGCAGACAGAAGGGATTAAATGGAATGAGTATGAGAGAAAGAAAAGGCATGGCAGGAAGGGAGACTGACAGAGAAGAAAGAACTGTGAGAGAATACTAGGAGGGCAGAATTATGAAGTTGGGCAGAAAGGGTGTGTTTCACCACTTAGAATAGATGCAGCTATTCTACCAGTAAAATTTGTAGCATCTGGGTAGCTGAAAAACTGGCAGCACCTAGAATGGTAGCTGAAAACTGCCTGAGAACCAGTAAATCCAACATGTCTGTGATTCTTGAAGACTGATGACAAGAGCATGCAAAACCATTACAGAATCACAGAATTGCATAGCCTGGAAAAGACCTTTAAGATCAAGTCCAATTAATTTCCCTAATACTTGCAAGCCCTTGACTAAACCATATCCCTAAGCATCACCTCTACACAACTCTTAAATACCTCCAAGGATGGGGACTCTACCACTTACCTGGGCAGCCTGCTCCAATGCTTGACAACTCTTTCAGTAGAAGAAGTTTTTCCTGATGTCCAATCTAAACTTTGCCTGGTGCAACTTGAGGTCATTTCCTCTTGTCCTATCACTTGCTACTTGGTTGACCAAACTGACCCCCACCTCTCTACAACAACCATTCAGGAGAACCACCACACTCAAGAGAGCAATAAGGTCTCCCCTCAGCATCCTTTTCTCCAGGCTAAAAAAAAAACAGTTCTCTCAGGCACTCCTCATAAGATTTGTTCATTAGACCCTTCACCAGCTTTATTGCCCTTCCTTGTTGCCCTGGACACACTCCAGCACCTCAGTGTCCTTCTTGTAGTGCAGGGCCCAAAACTGAATACAGTACTCAAGATGCAGCCTCATCAGTGCTGAGTACAGGGGCAAAATCTCTTCCCTAATCCTACTAGAAGTACTGGGTGTACAAATTAAAAAAATCAATACAAGAAAACTTGACAGAGACTTGGTAAAAGGAAAGAAATGTGTTGATCATCTCATTGTCTATAGATTACGTTTGCAACTATATTTGTAATAGAAACATGCAGAGAGACACAAACTACAGTACCAAAGGGATCAGGGATGAGAGGTGGAAAGATGAATCCTTCCCACAGAAAGATGCAGGTCCTTTTTATTATAGGTATATGTATTTATTCTTTCTCTTTTTGGTACTTTCCAAGGTGTACCATACTGATAAGAATTTACTGATTTTAGCTGGCATAGGCACTTTGTAATGGAAGTAACGACACCAATATATATTTGGAGAATTAGTTACACTTTGTGAGCAAGCTACTTCATGTTACCACTGTCAAAGATACATTCTTCAGGGACCAGTATATTTAAGTTCAATGTTACTGTTGACGTTTAGTTAATTAACTCAGAATGATATTAATCTAACACCCTTAGTTTTATTACATTTCAAAACTTTAACAGGTTATTAGAAACATAAAATATAGTATTTAGTTGTGTTCTAACTGTTCACAGTTTTAATTTAGACCCTGAATTACTGAATTCTGGGTGATGATATTAATTTTCTACCATTTACATTATCTTAGTGTATCTCCATAAGAAAAAATGAACTCTTAAAATATTTCTGTGGCTGATATATGGAGATATACCTGTCTGGAGAGCAGCTCTGTGGAACAGGACCTGGGGGTCTTGGTGGACAACAAGCTCAATATGAACAGTGTGCTGCAGTGGCAAGGGAAGCCAATGGGATGCTGGGCTGCATCAACAGGGACATCACCAGCAGAGATAAAGAAGTTACTATCCCACTCTGATCTGCACTTATCAGGCCACATCGGGAATACTGTGTTCAGTTTTGGATCCCTGCAAGATAAAAAGATGTGGACAAGCTGTAGAGGGTCGAGATGGGCCACAAAGATGATCAAAGAACTGGTAAGCCTGACATATGAGGAAAGCCTGACAGAACTGTGTTTGAGGGAGACATTGTTTTTACAAGGAGTCACATGGAAAAGATGAGGAGCAATGGGTAAAAGTTACTCTTGGGGAGATTCTGATTGGACACAAGAGGATAATTTTTCACAATGAGAAGAATCAGCCATTGGAATAATCTCTCTAGGTAACTGGTGGAGTCCTTAGTACTGGACAATTTTAAATTCAACTGGACAGGGTGCTAGACCATACTTTTGCCAAGAAAGGTTGAATCAGATGATCCTTGAGGTCCCTTCTAACCTGTATTCTATGATTCTATGAATATGTAAGTTTTTAAAAAGACAAACCTTGGGAAAAGAGGATTATACCATTTAGATAAAAGTAATTTTAATGCATTTCTTGAATAATAAAATCAATTATTTAGGCAAATAAAAAGTACTAGAACCTCAATATTTTTGCTGCCTTTTTTTGTTTGTTTTAATAAAGTGGAAGGCATGAAGACTACTATGTCTAAAAATGACATCTTACTGCAAACTTTCTGAAAGACAAAGAGAAGTCAGAATGTCAGGACTTAAGCTCCAGCCTGTAAAGCACTTCAGCATCTGCCTAATTTTAACCACTTGCTTCAGCTCCACCTGCTTTAAACATGCTTATATGCATAGTTGCAAAGAACTATCCCGAAGCACAGAGTTAAAAATTAATGTGTTAATCATAGATTATAAAGCCATAGGGATCTCTGTGATCCTCTAATCTGACCTGCTGCATAATAAAGGATAGAGGATTACCCTGACTTCATTCTAGTTTGAGCTATGTGCTTTCAAATGCTTTTTCAGGGCTTGGAAATCCTTTCCTTCAAGTGGAAAATGTTGGGAATGTATTTTAGAAGATAGGCTGCGTTTCCCCCTAAGTACACAGCAGCCACTTGTAATAAAAAAATTTTTAAAAAGAGCTTTAAAAATTAAAATATTGGTATCAGTTGAAACAAACTAATGATGGCTCATCATGACTTACTTCAATATTTGTACTGTAGTACCTTTCCATATGAGATGCTATATGTAGCAAGGTTTAGATTCTTATCAACATTTATAGCTTTTCCAAACACTGACATTTAATTTTTCAGATAGAATTAGAGGATTACTGATGACCTTGACTTATTCTAGGAATACTGGTTTTAAATATTGTTATGCAAAGGATATATAGGGCTTTCCTGGTTATAAGAGAAGCTCGCTCTTTGTCAAGAGGGCCAAACTATGCTGATATACAATGTAAGGGTACTAGGATATTGTCAGTCCTGATGAGCCCATGGCACTTGTGTTATGGATAGCCATGATGAATGAAACAGGAAATCTCCAAAGAACTACTACCTTCATCCTGGTCTTGTGAGCAAGACGGCCCAACATAGGTGGGATAAGGACCTCTAGCCCTCACATCCTACCAGCAGTAATTTTTTCTTTGATAATACACAAAGGATGAATTATTTCAAACATACTTAAAACATGAGCATGTGTATCACTCACTCTCTGTGGAAAGCAATAGGGAGACAGGAACCACTTACTAGAAATTGCTTTGGCTTTAGTTAAAAACCTATATGCACACTGAGATAGATATTCTGCTAATGATAATGGTTTAGAAATTTGTAACTTACCCTTCGATGAGAGGTACTCAGCTGACCAAAGGTGATTAACTTAGCTGCCTGCACAGGAGACTTGTGCTGTCTGAGGTTCAACAACACATCCAAACCACTCCAATAGTCTGGCAGACAGGGCACCTGTAACCTTCTGAAATAGCATCTGTAAACTAGCAGGACACCTTACATGGGACCATTACAGCCAACAGAATGATATTCAATGTGTTCACTTTAATGTGGGCCAAATAGTACCCCTGGCCACATTGACTGGTTTGCCTAAAACTATGATTCTATATGGTGGGCCTCACCTCCTACTTCACACCTAGATATTTAGATGTTTATTCTGAAGCTGGATCCAACTTTTATTGAATTTTCAATTTGTGCCCGAAGGCAGAGTAGAAAACTGAACTGCTTCTGGCTAAGAAAAATGCACATGTACACAACTATGTGCAGAATCCTGTTCTTAGGAAGCACCGTTTGTACAGTGATACTACAGAGGCTTGTTACGTACACTGAAATACTGGGAATTTGTAGAGGATAGTAATCCTTACAACAATTTAAGAGCTCTCTACTTATACTCACTACACTTACATTACAGGTGCTAGCAGGTGCTTTTCAGGCCCACTGTCAGGTCCTACAGGAAAACTCAGTCTTCCAATATTTTGTGAGCCCTCTAGTGGGCTTCAGTATCTCCTGTACACCAAAGCTATCCCAACCTTATAAAACCACCCATCAAGACATCATCCTGGCCCTGCATTTTGGCACACCATTTTACCAGGCGTGATGGTTTGAAATCCTGTTCATGGAGTCCAATGTTTGTTTCAATAAGTGTGCTTCTTTGCAGTTGAGAAAGAGGGAAAGCTGCAACAACTTTAAGCAATTCAAGAAAATCAGTGTTTATTTTTATATAACCAATACAAACAAGGGCTTTTTTAGAGGTTAAATTCTTTCCATTTAGTTCACAGTCATTGAAATTAGGAAAAAGAAGTTTTTAATTTCCTTTCACTTATTCCAAATAACAGTTGTATTCTCAGCCTTACATCAAACCAACAGAGATGTTGGCAGACCACTGTCTGCTGCCTAAGAGCATGAACCATAACCAATAACTACTGTTATTGTAGTACACAATGAAAGTAATTGAACTTGCATTTATAGGCTTTTCTGCTGTTCTAGTTAGGGTTTGGGGTTTTTGTGTGTGTATGGTTTGTTTGGTTTGGTTGTTTTTTGGGTTTTTTTTTGAAACTGCAAGACACAAATCATGAAGCAGTGAAAACTAATGGGAGAAAAAAAGTCAAAAATATCAGAAGTCCATTTATTTACCTTGGTACCACTCCAGGTAATATAATCCTCCCCCTCCCCCAGTGTCATTTCCTCTTAATCATGTTATAAAACCTGGTTTCTGTTGTTCAGGCCAAATTGAGTCTTAGGTAAAAATAAACAGAAGGTCAAGCAAGGGATGGTCTAGTGCAATGGGTTGATACTTTCAGAGTAATTGATTCTTAAAGAATGCAGTCTAAATACCTGGAAAATCAGTACAGTCTCCAAGAAAAGTTTGCTTTCATATAATTGAATAGAAAACATATAAAAATATAAAGATAGGGCATCAGTCTTAACATTAGATTTCCTTCATTCTACATGTTGAACTTTTAAAGATAACATTATTTAAAGTAATAATACCTATATATCAGGTCTGAAATATTGTGAATTTTATTTTTCAGAATTCTAATTTATGCTTTAAAAAATAATATTTTCACACGTTTACCAAAGAGGATTGGGAATTGTTCCTTCTTTTTTGCTTAAATTGCACACATTAAAAAGCAGTTTAATTACATGTTTAAGGTACCTAGTCAGTCTGAGGAAATGCAGTAAATCCAATGTATAAAAAAAAGTTTCATTTTTACATTAATGTAATAAACCAATTTCTATAAGTAGTAGTATTTATGAACAACAAAACCCACAAAATTAAGCCTATCATATAATTTGAGTACATTTTTAGAAAGTATGCTATGCCTGTATAAAAATACAGTAATTTGTTGAAACTAAATTGATGATGGTATACCACAAAATAACAAATTTTTTAAACTTACCTTGGCTTCTTTCCTTTATAATATCAAAAATGAATGTATTTATTACTTCAAAAGTACCCATAAGGAATAACAGAGCCTTTAAGAAAACACTGGGTTAACAAATATGTAACCCTTTCCTTAACAAAGGAAAAGTCTGCTTTTTTCCACTATGTCATATGTATCATAAATGTTCTTCCTCAAAGGATAAAAGTGAAAAAAGAAAGCATTCCATCATTTGAGGGCCAAAACACAGAAGTCCCATTTTAAGTCAGTCAGGAAACCTTCTATGGAGCCAACGGTCTAACAAAGGAAGCCTGGTCTGTCTCTTTTCCATTGTTAAGGTGACTGAATATCTTTATATTATCTGAGTTCGTATGAATATCCAAATTAGAAAGATCATGATAAATCAAAGAATCTTGTCTGCAAACCTTACATTTCCATTTGTATCCAGTATATAAATAAATAGGGCAAATTTGCAGACGGTAAATGTAAAATATACTTCAAAAACATAATATCATTGGTGATTTGATCTTATACAGTGTTATCAGAAGTCTTATATTACTTAGTATTTTCCTTGGATATCCATTTAAATATGATTATTCAAGACTCAACTTTCATCTAAAAAAAGAACACTCTTATTGTAAGAAAAAAAAACCAAACAACAACAAAAAGTTGTGAAGCTTGTATACAAACACCTGTTACAAACATTGAAGTTGGGTTTAGTAAAATTTCATAATTAGAAGATTCTGTTTTAAAACTTTTGACTATATTATTTTATCCCCAAACCCACAATCTAAGAAAATACAAAAAAGTAAAGAAGAGTAAATCAGTAAAAAAAAGAAGTCATGAAAGGATTAATGTTGCAATGAACGATGTTACTTCTCTTGTAATTAATCCAAAGAAGCTAATTTAAAGTGCAAAAGATGCTGCACAGTGTAAAGAAAAACATTACTTTCCCTGATAGATACTGTTTCAAAGGCACAATAACATGAGGGAAGAATAATACTTTTGCATAAAGTTATGTACAGTTAACAATACAGACAAGCTGGAAAGAGATGAACATCATTATCCTTTGGGTTGACCAAGATCAATCCCAGCTCAGGTATGATGTAAAACCTAATATAAGGTATAACATTAAAATTGAGAAACACTGAATTTATGGTCTCAGATCTGTGAGGATTTACTTTAACAAGCAGGACCTTTTCTGTCATGGACTGGAAAAGAAGGGATCCCATGACAGCCATATGCAGGTACAAGAAGGGTATCTTTGCCCTTAGTCCTCTGTGACCACCTTCATCAATCTCTTCTTCAGCTGCACTGGAAGTCATCAACGTCTTGTCAAAGCAACCAGAAAAAAGAGGTATACTTGTACCTTTCTAAAATCTGAAACCATGGCTGGCCAGCACACACTGCCAGAAGAAGACAGACTTCTTTGGACTCCTATTCTCCATTAACCTGTACATGCAGTTTACATTTCAAATAATGATAACTTTATTACCAGAAGTAACTGCAAAAACTGAAACAAGAAGTATTTCCAAATATATTTTTTTCATGAAGACAGTTCAGCTATTTGTATTCTACTCCTTCATTCCTCTCTGTTATAGTTGATGCAAAGCTTGGCATGATGACAGTACTGCTGTATATGTATCAGTTCATTTCTGCTCAGAGTAGTGAAAGACATCTCTGCATTTTTACATTGCTAAATTTACATCACTTAGTTACTTTGCGCTGAAGAGCTCCTAAGGCAGTCCTTAAGTCTGCATGCAAGTGATACAAGAGCCATTTTAAGACACATCTTTGTTCATTACTAGAACTAAAAAACTATTCTAATATTAACCCATCATAAGACCTGTTTGAAGTGCCTCTGCAGCTACAGAACAACTAGGGAATGTACAGCAAAGATGGAGATGTCCAAGATAAACAAAGGTATGTAGTCTGAGACGAGATCAGCATGGTATGTTGTCCCGGGCTGAATTACAAGTGCCCACCAAGTCACTCTATCACTCCTCTCAGCAGGACAGCATCGGGGAAGAAAACAAGATGGAAAAAAATGTGCTGTTGAAGCTACAGGCAGTTTAATAAAGCAAAAGTAAGGACCATATGCAGAAGCAAAGGAGAAAAAATGAATTCTTCTTTACTTCCCATCAGCAGGCAATGCCCAGCCACTCCCCAGGAAGTTGGGTTTCAGTATGCTTAGTTGTTGCTCCATAAGACAAATTAATAAGTAATCCCCCTGCCTCTTGCTCCTTTCTCAAAGCTTTTATTGCTGAGCTGACATCCTATGGTATGGAGCATCCCTCTGGTCAACTCAGGTCAGGTGTCCTACTTATGTCCTATCACAAGATCTTGCCCATCCCCAGCCTGCTGGTGAGGGGAGAATATTGGAGATACAGGCTTGACGCTGTGTGAGCCCTGCTCAGCAGTAGCCAAAACACTGCTGTGTTATTAACACCTTTCTAGCTCTCAATACAAAGCACAGCACTGTGAGGGCTGCTGTGGGAAAAATTAACTCCATCTTGGCTAGACCAAATACAATTAAATAAATAAAGACACTTAACTGGAAAACAAAAATGTAAAATCAATAGTGTTATAGAAATAGTGAATAGGAAACACTGACTGACAACTATGCACCGTAATATAAGTATTAGAGGGACAGCAAATGAAATTAGCAGACCATTCACCCATATATATGCCAACAGTGTAAGTTAAAAAACAAGTAGAAGCATTTAAATTAAGAAAACCCAAGAACTAGTACTACAAATAAATAAATAAATAGATAGTCCTGTTTTAAAAATCTCCAAGCCACAGATTTCAGGCAATACAGTTTATAGGAGTGAAAGCATAACTGTGTGGTGGTGCAAACATTATACCCTTTTCTAAGCATTCCTCATTGGGCTTTGCCATAAGAGACTGGGGCAGGCAGACACTAAGTCTGATCTGGCACCCAAAGGTTCTCATACTTTTTAAAACCATGGAATACAAGCTGCTAGATGAGGCTGTAAGATTGTTGTGGCCCAGTACTCCTTCTCATGCAAATATCCTTCAAGGTATCCCGTGTCTGAAACTATATAATGGATATAACCATCATTACAAAGCTACTAAATGCAGAACAATCCCACAGTAAGAGTTCCACAACATCTGCTCCCAGTTCCCAGAAATGTGTGATTTCAGGCCTTTGTAAATTTTGCATCTTAGGGTCTGACACTCATTGTGGGAATGTTCTTTCCTGATTCTCTGATCCTCTGTGTAGTTTTGGACTCCTGAACTTCCTATGGAAACAAAATCCATGAATTCATGATGCACTGAAAAATAATTCCTTTTCCTCATTTTATACCTGCTACCTGATAATTTGATTTAATGATCCATGATACTTAGGAGACAAAAGTGAATAACCATTTTTCTATTCAACCTCAGCATGATTTCATACACTTTTACCTTAATCATCTTTAGTCCCTCATTTTCTTACTAAAGCCTTAGTCTAGTTCAATCTTGCCTAGACACTGCTCCATACTTGTGATCACTCCTGTCATCTGTCTCCAGATGACAGAACTATCAAACTTGAAGACACATTTTCATGGTTTTAGAAGCTGGTTTAGAGACAATGTCTACAAGTGAACAGGTCAGACTGGTTTTCTCTCAGTTTATCATTACTGAATTTAATCTGCCCTCTTTTCACCTACTTACTCAGTATCTTAAACCCTGAGTTCACTGGGAATACTCTCTGTCACCTAGGCAGACACTCTAGATGATGCAAAGCACCCAACACTTTGGCCTTTCAAGCAATTTTTTGGTTCTATTTGCATGGTTCCACTTACATTTCTCTCTCTCTCTCTCTTTCTTTTTGGAAGTCCAAACAGAAGTTCACTAATCTTTATAAAAAGATATGAAATGTCATTATGGAGGTTCTAGATTCAGCCAAGGGCTCAGATGGATAATGAAAAAAAAAAAACAACAGCCAACCCAGAAACAAAAGAACTGAGAGACAAATGAATCAAGTTCTTTTACTGTGTGTAACATAAGTGGTGACTGAGCAGCTGATTATTCAAAGTATGTGTGCTCTGACATTTCTGCCAAACAGCAATAATGAATAATAAATGTTAAGGACGTGGTCTAAAATGAAAATAATAACAATAAAAATACATAAAACATACTGTTCTTTTTTTTTCTAAGCATAAAAGGCATTAGGGCTTTGAAAAGAAATAAAAAAAATAAAAAAAAACAGGTGCAGACACAGCTTTTTAATTGCACATGGCAAAGGTCAATTACAACAGAAAAATTCTAAACTTGCATAAAACTCAAATAAATTATTTTTGATGTGGAAACTGGAGAACAGTTTATGATCACATCCTGTGAATACCAACTATCCATATACTAATACAATTCTCCCCACCACAGTACTATGAAAGACAAGCTAATGACCCATGACCAGGAACAGAGTGTTTGTACACAGTGTACACAGCTGTACTTACAGTTGGGACAGGAGTGCCTACCTGAGCTTAAATCCAGGTGATCCTGTGTCAATAGCAGTGAAGAAATGGTAACCATAAGACCAGCACTGGTAGGAAAGCACAGCAGGTAGAGATCCCACCAGCCTTGCACTGCACATGCTGAAATTCATGCCATCACATTTTACCTGTGCTAGTAAGACTAAGGTTTGCATGACTCTTCTCACTGTTTATTTGAGTGAATAGCAAAAGACACCACATAAAAATGTTTGGCAATAAAATCTTGCACTGGCAAACTGCTGGGAGATCAGAAGAAATTGATTTACTCAGGTATCAAACTTAAAAGCTAAAAATGACACCACCTACTCCAAGGGGATTTAAGAAAACACTCGGCTTATCAAAAAATTTACCATGATTTATGGCCATCAGGACATCTCCAGCACTTCGGCCTTCTCCCGTCTCAGTTTCTACAGATGTTGTTCAACTAAAGAATGCTTCTTGACAGAAATCACAAGGGCCCTATAATAAGCCCTCTTTAATCAGTTAGAAAGGTTGAGTGCCACTGGTTTAAGCTCATGTATTTTACTTCACCACTGCAGATGACTAAGGTTACAGCCAGCATCAGTTCCCACAGCTCGTTATAGGCAATAGTCATGAACCTTTGGTGTTGTGATTTCCTGCCATCATCTGAGCATAAAAAGTTCAGGAAGCATAGATAAGGTTTATCTGAACTGTGTGCTTGGCTCAAGTATCTGCAAACCTGTGGAAATCTGGAGTATTGTGTCCAGTTCTGGGCCCCCCAGTTCAAGAGAGACATAGAACTGCTTGAGAGAGTCCAGCACAGGGCCACAAAGATGATTAAGGGAATGGAA